>CM034151.1:337527931-337728694 GCA_019776745.2 Taxus chinensis
GAAGGGTTGATCTTATATTTCTATGTAAGAAGTGTATGTGTGGAATTATCCTTTGAATTAGACAAAAAAAATATCAAATATGTGACTGTAGTCACAACCACTAATATCATGTTTTTGGCTTTCAAAGCCTTACAAATTCGCTATCCAGCCACATATGGGATACAATCCCTTTCACTTTAGACTTGAGTAGTCAAGAGGGTAAAAACATCAGCGGGCATGTGGGGGGGGGGAATTAATTTTTTCAAAATTTTAAGGCTTCCTCCAACCACCAAGCAAGAAACATGTCTCTAATCGAAATGTTTGATCCATTTTAACAAGTTTTGGACCATACTCCACATCCCATGATGGACGATACAATCAAGGGAGTTAAATGTTATTGTGTCTTGTTAAAAATAAAATTTGAGCAGTTGAGATTAACAAAACATGTAAATAACACTTATTTCAATAAATCTAGACATATTCCAGTGAATCTGGACTGCAGAATTACAAGTTTTGGAAGAAATCTATCATCGTTTTTGCTTATATTGGATTCCATTTTTGTTTATACCAGATTCCGTTATTACTATTATTGGATTTCATTAGTAGTAATAGTGGATTCCAATATATTCATTATTGGACTCATAGGAGTTCCAATTTTGCTATTATAGGATTCCAATTTTTCTATTATTGGATTCCAATATCACTATTATTGGATTCCAATTTCGCTAGGATTGGATTCCAATGTTGTTATTATTGGATTCCAATTTTGTTGTTTTGGATTTTAATGAATTTGGAAAAATCATGTTGGGAGTATGTAAGGTTAGTAGCCGATAACTATTATAGGGCATGAACCTATTGTATTTGAAAAATAAAAAAATAACAATAGATTTCAAAGTGTGAGCCTCGCACTTTGAAATGGTGAGGCTTGCACTTTCCTCGCACTTTGAAAGTGAAAAACTCCATGTAAGGTTAGCATGCACTAACTATTATAAGGCTTGGGCCCCTTAGATTAAAATCAAAATAAAAAATAGCAAAAAATCCCTGCAAAAGTAAGTTCAAAGTGCGAGGCTCACACTTTGAAAGTATGAGGAATTTTCTCACACTTTCAAAGTGTAAGTCTTGCACTTTGAAAGTGGGAGACTCACACTTTGAAAGTGTGAGCCTTGTACTTTAAAAGTATGATGATAACATTTTCAAAGTGCGAGGAAGTGCAAGGATTTAACTTTCAACGTGTGAGGATCACACTTTTAAAGTTATGTGCATCCTTGATATTGTCATTGGCCTAAAATGCTAATGGTGTTATTTTGATTTTTGGTCAAACTTACAATAAAATTATGTCCTCACCCCAAAATAAATCTTATTTGTTATGATTCTCTCAAAATATGAATCATGAACACTAGATAAAATGAGGTTTCATATTTTTGGTGATGTATAAATAAGTATAATGTAAAGGATATCAACTTTAAGCGTAATGTATGACATTCAAAAAATCAAAATTCCTTGAAGATTCTATAAGATTCCACTTATAATATTGGATTTTATGAATTATTCCACTTAAAATTCTGTAATAGTGATATGCCCTGTTAAAAATTGGCATAGCACTATTATGGAATAATATAACGACCTTTTTGGTTTGATATTATAATAGTGAAATTATTGAATAAAAATATGGAACTTGTGCCAGTTGGTCATTCTATTTTTTGGGCTAAAATTGAAAATTGCTAAAGATAGGTTGGTAGAAGTAATTTTATTTTAGCTTGCTTATCTCAATCATAACATTGTAAAAACTCAATCCTTTCTTCTTAGATTATACAAAACCTTACGTTTACTGTTGATTTTTATTATAAATTATATCTCATATTTATCATTAAAAGTTGACATCATCATTGAGAGGTATGCATATCAAAAATTCAATTACTGTGAAAGAAAATATAATTTATTCTTGTAAATTCTTCCATTCTCCATATAAATGATGAGTCAATTAATTCCATGGGGACGAAAATAAAGTAATCCTTAACACAATTCAAGCATAATTCTTGTGATAAAAATAATCAAATGTCCTTGGAGATACATTGAGCCAATATTTTATGGTCTACATAAATCAAAAGACACATTGTGCCACAATTGTATTCTTTGTGAGTCAAGAAATGCCACTAATTTTTTTCCTAGTGTTAGAAATTTTGAATGAGATACAATTATTTCACACCCATAATTGTGGAATAGCGATTTGCACTGATATGTTTTCTCAAGTCTCCCTTTTGTAGCCCAGTATCATAGTCTTGTATAAGTTGAGTAGATCTTCATGGGATGATTTCATGGATATCTAACTACCAGGCCCTTGTTGTTCTTGAAGACTTTGATTGGAATATCATCTTCATAGAATTTGAAATACAAATCAATGAACTATACTTATACAATCCAAATCAATGCTACATTTTCCAGAGTAAAAAATGGAAATATTTTATAGGGTCAAACAAGAGGTATATACATTGCTCCCTGTATCTTTTACCTCCACCGAACACATTATTTGGGAGAAATAATGGATTCACATGCCTAATAACTCAAATTATATCTCATCATGCTTTGAATTTTGTGATGATAACTGCAACTCATAATAACACAACTGATGTTTCATATACAAACAAAGGAAAAAATTAAGAAAAGTAGGAGAACAAGACTATGGGATAAATGGTGCAGTCACCAGGTACCATATTTATTTACATAATGAAGTGCCCAAACAAATATGTTCCCTTGGATTGGAATCAAGTACCTACACGACCATCAACTAGTGACATCAACTGCCATGGAAAACAATAATCTTCATGTCAAAATCTCATTGAATTTTTTTTCTAGTATATAAGGCTACTTACAAAACCAAATAACCTATTTGCAGAGTTGGCATTATGATAGGTATTAAACTGCTACACACCTATTTTTGACAACAAAAATTGAAGGAAAAACTAAACATCAAGATAAAACCTTAAAGAAAGAAAAAAAAGGCATACATGACATTACTTTTACAAAAGGCTACTTTTTTATAACAACCATCAGATTATACCACATACAGTTAATTTTTTCATTAGGTAAGATTAAGAAGAGAAAATAAATATCTATTTAAGTATTAATGAATTTATACGGTAATACCAACAACAACATTAATAAAAAAAGAGCTCATTTGTGAATAAATAAGCGAGAACATTTAGGATAGTTTCCAATGATATTTTAGATTATAAACTCGACATTTTCAAAGGTCTAGTGCTTTAAAAGTTTCACTTTGTGCTGTGGTAAGGTGACCACCATGGTTGCTAATGCCATGTCTCACCCTCTACTCCAACAACCAAAAATTCAAAAAATATTAAAAAAAGAAACATTTATAGGAGAGAAAGGGCAAGTTGCGACCAAAGAAGGAATGAATTTTCCATTGGAAGTTGCACATGAAGGGGTCTGCACAAAAAATTAGGTACATTTCAGAACCCAGTGCCCCATCCTCTCACTCCCCCACAGCCTCTTACTACTTTAAATCTTGTTGTTTATGAGAAAATACATTGAAAATTATAGGGGATAAGACAAATTTAGGGAATTGGGAACAAATATAGCTAGGTGTTCCACCCAGCCTCTTTTCATCCTCCTATCACAAGGAAAAATTGATATCCACAACCAAAAATAACATTGGTGTTATGAGTTTGGTAGTGCCATTCCATAACACACCCCCAGCTATAGTGCACCCCCATGCCTGAGAAATATTTAGGTAATTGGGAAAAAAAATATAGTTAGGTGTTTGATCTAGTCTCCTTATGGTGTTCATGTCACAAGGCCAAAGTGATAACCATGGCCATGAACAACATTAGCATGTTGAGTTTAGTGGTGCTCAATTCTATGCCATAGTGTACCCCCCATGCACGAGTTTACAGAAGATGACATAAAATTCCTATCCAAAACTAAAACGAAATTGAAATACCCAAACGATTCCATTTTCATGTGGCGGTTTAGGAATAATAACACAAGATTCATCTTTAAGTTTTTTAGAATTCAACGTTGGAGTAAATTCAACAGAAAAGTGTTGAGCATCAAGGTACCTAAAATGATGGTGGAAGGAGGATTCCCCAATGATGTAAAGTACTACTGTAGCATGAATTAATTTTATCTCTTAAGTAACAGTCTTTCAGTCCAAATTCCAAAATATTCCATCCAGTTAGATGATTGTGGAGGTGAAGAAGGGACGGAGAAAGGTTCTACCTAGTTAGGTGAGTGTGGAGGCAAAAAAGGGATGGTGAAGAATGGAGTGGAACTTGGAAGATGAGATGTTTTATGTCTCTGTGAATGAGGTTGGTGGGTAATTACAAAGATTGGGGTTGGTGAACATGAGGGTCCGTTCAAGAGAATTTAAGAAATAATTGGGGTGAATTAACCCAAGTGGGGCGCTATTGGGTCCGTAAAATTTTATATGTAGGCAAAACACTCTCACATATATCAATGGCTAGGAAAAAAAGTATTTAAATGATACAAATTGAAAATAATGAAGTCTTAGTTGTCATTGGGAGGTGTGGTGCAAGTTTCAGCAGCTCAACATTTAATGAAACGTAGACAACTATTCGTCTCGCCATTATGACCACACTCAATTCCGACCTAAGCTCACCTCGTTAGGTCAAGCTTCTCATATTCCAACATGATATTATAATATTAATGATAACTAAAGTCAAAGTTTATTTTATTGTGTTGATGCAATATAACAAACATTGGAGATTACTGACCGCTAGGCTAGTTAATCCATTTCATACAAGAGATTGATGAAAATACATTTTATGAAAAAAATTTATATGTCTAATAGCATAATTAATTTTCATCCCCCCATAAAATATAAGCACATGGCTGAAGTGAGTGAATTTTGAATATTTAAGTCTGGTTTAGGTACACGACCAATGAGTGAATTCCGAATATTTTACCCTCACTTTAGGGTAATGTTGGAAATACCTAAAGTGAGAAAATCTCTAGCATTTAAATAATTTTTAGCCCTTATGCTTCCAATAATTCAACCAAATCATAAGGTTAGCATTTTCCTCTCCTCTCCTCTATATGCCTACTCTACAAACTTAGCCAATTTATATCTCCTCCAATTTAATTTAGTAGTGGGTGAGAAAATAAATTATGGAAATTGGAAATTTGGAATGGTAACCAAGATGCCCTATTGAATGGTAAGGGAAATATACAGAAGTTGGAAGCATCCCGTTCCCATTCTCATATTTGTTTATGCAAGTCACACACCAGGCTAACATCACACAGTGCAAGAAGTGGGTGAAAGAGTGAGTCATGACCAAAAAGCATGTAATTGCCATTGGAAGTAGCACATGAAGGGACATGCACAAAAAATAAGGTACATTCCAGAACCTAGTGCCCCATCCCATCACTCCCCCACATCTTCTTGTTGTTTTAAATCTTTTTGATTATGAGAAAAGATGTTGAAAATTATAGGGGAGGAGACAAATTTAGGGAATTGGGAATAAATATAGCTAGGTGTTTGACCCAACCTCCTTATGGTCCTCCTGTTATAAGGACAAAGTGATATCCATGGTCATGAACAACATTGACATGATGAGTTTGGTGGTGTCATGCCACAACACACCCCCACACCTGAGAAATATTTAGGGAATTGGGAACAAATATAAGTAGGTGTTTGACCTAGCCTCCTTCTAGTCCTCTTTTCATAAGGAAAAAGTGATAGCCATGTCCATAAGAAAAAATGACGTGTTAAATTTGGTGATGTCATGCCACAATGCAATTCCCACACTTGAGACAAATTTAGGGAATTAGGAACAAACATAGCTAGGTGTTCGACCCAGCCTCCTTTTGGTCCTCTTGTCACAAGGAAAAAGTGATAGCCATGGCCATGAAAAATAATGGCATGCTAAGTTTGGTGGTGTCATACCACAACTCAACCCCCTAGCCACATGGAATCCCCCACACTTGATATGGATTTAGGGAATTAGGAAAAAATATAGCTAGATGTTTGACCCAGGATCCTTTGGGTACTTCTGTCATAAGGAAAAAATCATAGCCATGGCCATGAAAAAAATTTGTGTACTAATTTTATTGGTGCTACTATGCTCAATTCCATGCTACAATGTACCTCCCATGCCTGATTTTATAGAAGATGACATGAAATGCCCAGATCAAGGGTGCGTTGGCTAAGAGTGATTTTGGGTTCATAGAAATTGAATTGTAGACAAAAAATATCACCTACATCAATGGATTGGATAGGGACTATTTAAATGAGGAAAAATATGCATGTTATTTGAACGCTCTACCTGTAAGGGTCACTAGAACAATATATGTGCCAAAGTCACTAGAACAATCTATTATTGTTAAATGCAACTTTGAGATTTTGAAAAGGCTTGGAAATTTATAGAAAACAAATTGGTTTAGTAATAAAACTAACAAAAAATTGGGTGGTGTAGGGAAGGTATGAATTTCTCAAGATTTAATGAAATAAAGATAACTAGTCACCTCGCCATTATAACCACACTCATTCCCCACACTTTTCATATATAAGTCCACGTTACCATTAAAATTTATTTACATTGCTTAGGAGCATAAAATCATCCAAAATATTATTGGGTGAGTTTCTAGTTGAATATTGTCATCAATATACATCAAAATTCCACTATATATTATTTCTTTGTGGCTTGACATATCCATAATTTCTCATCGTCTTCTAGAGTATGAAATATCTGTTCTACACATATTTCTCATCGGATTTATAAATCATAGTAATATAGTGATCACTAAAATATATTACTATGATTTTCTATTCAATCTAAAATTTCAAAACAAGAAACATCTGACCTTAACAATAGCTAATCCATTCCTTCTAATTAGTAATGAAGCTTAGTGGTTTCCAAGCCATTACTTCTAATCCATAAGAAAGCATTTTATCTTTAGTAGAGGAATGAAGGCTATTATCATGATCTTAAGGGTTGTTAATTCATACATAATGATTTGTATTTAGTAGAGGAATGAAGGTTATGACCAATCCTGATTTTTCATGATGGCCATGTTCATGAGCACCACCTATTTGGAAATCTATATGGTTGTGGTCATGTTGATGAGAATGCTTAAATTTATGATTGTGGTTTCTTTCTTAGCATGCTTTGATTTATGAATGTGGTTATGACTATGGTTATGTTATTAGTGTTGGCTATGAAATTGTTTTCATACAATGGGAAAGGAGATATAAGTAGATCGGTGGTACTTAGACATCTATATCATTGATACAAGTAATGTATAATATTGTTTTCTTCATCTCGTTTCCATATACCATTATTTAATTTGTTTTTGTGTTAAGTGTTATTAATGTGGTTTTAAGAGTATAATATTAATCATATTTTCCATGAAGGTATTAATTAATATCAATCATATTTTCTGTCATGGATCAGAAATGGTTGAGTGTAAAATATTGGATTGGATTGTATCATTAATGTCACTTGTTCTTCCATTTAGTGAGGAAGGTCTATTATCATGTTTTCTCAAGTGTAGGGGACATTTTTAATGGGTTGGTTGGGATTTCTATTATCATATTTTTCCTTATGCATTTACGGGCAATGGATTTTCCCATGATTCTGTTGCTCGTGTTTTTTGGTTTAGATCATGAGATGGCCTTTTACTCTATTATTTCGAAGCATAGAATAAGTTTAATATTTTCCATTGATTATGAACAATATATGATAGACATTGAAAATATTTTGAGAGAGAAATATATGCAGCTATCTGATCATGCCTAGGTAAATTCAGAAATAGATGCTAAGTTTATTGAGCACATTCTGATCATTAATCCTGATAAATGTAAGGTAGTGGCTATGGGTCAAAAATGGATTCACCTAAATCACATTGGGTATGGAGATGACTGTTGAGAAATCATGCATTCCTTCATGGCCCTTGTTCTCTACTAAATCATTTCATCAAGTAGACTAGGTGGACATGCTTGTCTTCATGGAATTAGGAAGGAGAGTGGAATTTTTCAAGTTCTTCACTAAATTGGTGATTAACTTATATAAGTAAAAGGAACCCAGTTGTCCTTTGACTACCTTTTCTATATTTAGCTTCCCTTTCTACTCTACTCTCCTTGCCTCCGTACTTGTGGGAGGTTATGCGTGGCTTGACGTCAGAGGTGTATTATTGGCTCTTTTTTGTGGTTGGGCCGAGCTCTCTAGTAAATTATCTTGAGATGTTTGAGGTTGGGTTTGCGGTGGTGGAGTTGATCGAAGTCATAGAAATATCCTCCAATTCTAAAGCTTGAGCGGGTAGGGATATGTTGATTCTATCTCATATCTACATAGATGTAAATAGTATAATGATGTAATTGATTATATTCCATTTGGTGCATAAATCAATTTTTTGTAAGTTTATAGCATTTACTTATTAAAAAAAATCAGCTCATATAAATGTCTTGATCACTCTTGAGCCATTACATATGTGTGTTTGATTGGTTTTGAATATTTCTTTAAAGTTATCTTTAATTTTAATATTTATTTCCAATTAAGTCATCTTTACATAATTAGATTTACTATAAAATAAAAATTTATATTTATTTCACAAGGTTAAGTTACATCACTTTCTTACACTCAAACAATAAAACACTCATCACATTCGTCTATATATGAAGAAAAATGCAGCAAGTTGACACCCAAGATGTGATTCTTTCTTTAAAGTTAATATGAATTATGTGCATTTGATTTGTTTTTCAATCACTATTTTCAAAATAAGAACTTGTTGAGCCTAGTGGCTACTAAGCCATTCTTTTCAATAAGTAATGGATCTTAGAGGTCACTAAGAATTTTATTTTAAATGAACCGATGTGTCTTACGAAGAAAAGATGCATAGGTCTGAAACTAGCAGTCTTTAAGCTAAGAAACAAGTTTTTACAACCAAAAAATCCTAACTAAACTTTAATCTTGACTGATAGGATGCAATGCTAGTATACCAAGTCCTGCTTGCCTCAAAAACATTTAATGTGACATGTATCTAAATCCCGATGTTGTACGAGTCCCCTACCCCTCCATAGCCTTCGAGAGTATGAAATATCTATTACACACATATTTCTCACCGAAATATGTAAAGGAAAACCCCTAGTGGCCGCTAAGATCTACTACTATGATTTTGTATATGATTGCTATTTACAAAATAAGAAACTGTTGAGCCTAGCGGCCAAAAAGACATTCCTTTCAATAAGTAATGGAGCTTAGTGGCTACTAAGAATTTTATTAGATGCAGACCTATGTGTATTATGAAGAAAATATGCATATGTGTGAATCTAGTGGTGGTTATGCTGAGAAAAGAGTTTTTACAATGGTAAAAAAATAATTTAACTTTAAATCCATCTGATAGGATATAATACTATTATACAAAATGTCGATTGCCTCAACAATATTTAAGACAACATGTCTCTACACCATGATGTTGTATGAGCACCATGAAAAATTTGTTAATAATCATCCTTTTTCCTGACTAAGAAAATCTCTCCATTGCCTTTGAGACTAAGAAATGTATTTTACACACATATTTAGTATTGAAATATATAAAGGAAAATCCCTAGCAAATGCTAATATCGGTTACTATGATTTGTTATACGACCACTATTTTCAAAATAAGAAATTGTTGATACAAAATGACCACTAAATAACAAAGCTTAGTGGCCACTAAGAATTTTCCTTGATACAAACTGATATGAATTATGTGTTATACACAATATATCTTATGAGAAATATATAAGGTGTGATCCCTCTCGAAGGTATGTAGTGCATCACTTGGCTCTACCAAGGATAGTCGAGACAATATGATACAATTATAAATTATGAAAAATACTAGCGATTCAAAGTTGTACATATACTATTTACATTGTTGGAAAGGAATCCTAGAATATATAGAGGCTAGCAGCCACTAGGCTTCTCATCAAAAAATAAATGTTCAAAATAAAACATGAATAGTTGTTCATTAACACCTATTAGAAGGAATAGCTTAACCACTAAGACCTAATGCAAGTAATGGAGCTTAGCAGTCGTTAAGCATTTTCCTTGATACGAACTAATATGAATTATGTGTTATACACAATATGTCTTATGATAATTACATAAGGCATGACCCCTCTTGAGGGTATGTAGTGTATAACTTGGCTCTGCTAGGGATAATATAGCCAATATGATACAATTATAAAATATGAAAAATACTAGTGATCAAATGTTGTACAAATAGTTTTTTACATTACTGGAAAGGAATCCTAGAAAATATAGAGGCTATCAGCATCTAGGATTCTTGTTAAAAAATAAATGGACAACATAAAACATGCATAATTGTTCATTAACACCTATTGAAAGGAATAACTTAACGGACGCTAAGACCTAAGGCTTATTATATTAAATCCGATGTTGGAATAACAAATCATAGTAATGGAACTTAGCAGTCACTAAGCTCATTCCTATATATAAGTCGACGTGAAATACGTGCGAAGTGGAAAATTACGTTTTTGGTTTACTAGTGTAAAATGTAAATAACACAAAAATATTAAAAAACACAAGATATTAGAAATTTAATGTCACGTGTCATCATTTTAGTGGGTTCTATTTACATAATATTATTTCAGATTTATATAGGTTAAAATTTTTTAATAAGAATTTCTTTAAATATAAATTTCTTAATAAATGTGTCAATTATATTTTTGCCTAACTATCTAGTTCAAAATTTCCACATGAATAATTTATTTAAATTAGTGCACACTATATCTAACAATCTCGATATCAATTTCGATAAGAATTAAAAAATAAATGTCTTTAATTTATTATATTATAATTTAAAACTATGTTTAGAATTTTGTACTTCTGTTTTCTTATAATATATTTTTTGATGTCCCTCTCATTTCAAAAGAAATATTTTTCGTTGTCTCGCATGTTTCAAAAGAAAAAATTGTAAAATTGTTTTCCCCTTTTCCTTCACTTTTTCTTAATGAGGGAAAAATTAAAAATTAAAATTAGGAATTCCCCCGCATTTGCAAATATTCAAAATTTCAATATCCCGCACTTTTGCTTGATGAGGGGGAAATTCATATTTTCATATCCCATAGTTTTTCCATTTTCAAAATTTCTTTCATGGAGTGTATCAATAAAAATGATTAAATATCCTGAAGAAATATTGATTAGGGTTTCTCTTTTTTTTGCATCAGAGAAAAATAACTCTTGAAAACATAATAAAATACCCACATATAGTAGATTACAATTCAGAGGGCATGAATATTGGCCATTTTTTGCAAGGGGACAATGACGCAGTGATTATAATCTTGTTTATAGAGAAAACACAAAAAGGAGGTAAGAAAAAGAGATTTTTGATAGATTGCAGGTCCCAGTGCACGAATATCGACAATTTTGCAAGGGAACAATGAGGAAGTGATTATAAATATTGATTTTAGTGTAGGAAAACAAAGGAGGAAAGAAAAATAGGTTGCATATAGAATGACACAGACAGTTTGTTTGAGATAGGGTACAAAGGTTTCAAAAACATCATCAAGCACAAAATAATTTTTGATACTATTAAAAAATGTATTTATCAAAATCATCTATTATAGTATATGTGTACCTTTGTTGATTATGGAAAATTTCTATTGCTCTGTCTTCATCTAGTTCTTTTTTTTATAAACAATCTAGCCATTCCTTTCCCTCCATTTCTGTTGCGGTTCCTTTTCACCACCTTATCAAACCACATTTTTCTTTTTTAAAACACAAATTTTGTTCTACGCTAGAGAAAGAAAATGTAATCCTATTACAGTTCTTATATTTTTCTTTGTTAAACAGGTTCCCTTGTCAACCCTTCTATGTCTCTCTCTGGATAAATTTTTAATGGATTTTTTGTTCTCGTTCCTACGATTATTTTTTCTCGATTATGATGACATGTCTTCCCAATTACAAAAAACGCGTCACATATTCAAATTTTAAAAAAATCTTAATGGTTTGACAGACTCAAAGTATAACTTAGGTATTCATTTTGACTTCCTTTAATGCTTTTTATTAAGATGAAAACAAATGTGGCTAATTATTTCAATGTACATTTTTTATATGGTTTCCATATTGACATTCAGGAAAAAAAATTCATGGTAAAAAATTTCTTTAAAAATATAAAACCATGTTAATTATACAATTATATGATATATATTTTTAATTAAATACATTTTTCCATGTAGAAATAATCAAATGTAATGTATTTAGCAAGCTTATTTTTGTAAAATGGAAGGCAAACATATTATATATATGCGTAAATATTATTAAATATAAATTTTAATCATTTTATTTTTAAATATATATTTCCTTTTGTGCATATTATGTTATGCCAAAAAATCTCATAGCTTTGTGCCCTCCATGATATAATTATTTATTTCGATGACCATTTTACAAAATCAGAGGTTTATAATTAAATGTGAACCCAAAGAATAATAGATTTCATATAAAACTTAGTTTTTAATATGCTACATATCATTGACGAGATATAGAGTTTTGTTAAATATATTAGTATAGGATTGTACAATTATATGTATGTATCTATATGGAGACTAATCAATGATTTTTTTTTAGCATAACGGCCGCTGAGCTATAATTCTTCTTTGGAAAAAACATCTATGTAGCTTAGCGTCCATGCGGCTTAGTTGTTTGTTTTTCCCTATGGGAAACTAACTATTATTTGGGCCTAGTGATTGCTATTTTATTTTTCTATTATTTTATACACAAATATTAAAAATTTAGATTTATAACACAAATTCATTATAAACATGATATAATTACTCTGGTAAGATATTCCAACATGAAATTTTAAGCCTAACGGCTACTAAGTTCAACATGATATTCAAAGCCTATCACATGATATTCAAATCCTAGCATGATATTCGAAGCCTAACAGTTGCTAAGGTCGAATATTATTACATTGTGTTGGTGAAACATAACAAAAATTTGAGATTAGTGGCTGATAGGATATTTTTTACCTTCCATACAAGATAATTAGTAACGATTTACCTAAAAAATGAGCTGAGATCCATTATTATCGTTATATTTTCCAAAATGATATTCCAAGCCTAACGGCTGCTAAACTCAATGTTTATTACATTTCTTTGATCCGACGTAATGAAAATTTGAGATTAGTGACCACTAGGATAGTTATTACATTCTGGACAAGACAAATAATAATGATTTTTCTGAATACACATATTTCTTGATGGTTTGAATAAAAGACAATGCTACAACTAAGTTCCACAACTATTATTAGATATTATGACATGATATTATAAGGATAACAACCACTAATCTTGATGTTCATTATATTTATTTGATGCACTATAATGAACATTTGAGATTAGTGGTCGTGAGGCTTGTTATTACATTCTAGACAAAACAAGTAATAATGATTTTCTGGAAAACTAAGCAATGCTCCAATTAATTCTGGTTAGATATTTTGTTAACTTGATATTTTAGCCTACTGCACAGATGCCAGGGATTTATTAAATATTAAAGCAACAAAACATTTGACATTGACACTAGTCTAGATATTACATTCGTAAAAAAAAATGGACCTATGGTAGGAACTGGAAGCTAAGGTAGACCATGACTTTTTATTTGGTCGCTATTTTGAAAACCAAAAACTATTGATCCTAGCGACCGCCAAATCATTCCTTTCAATAAGTAATGGAGCTTAGTGGTCGCTAAGCATTTTCCTTGATACAAACCTATATGAATTATGTGATATAAAAAATATATATTATGATAACTACATAAGTCTTGATAACTCTTGAGGGTATGTAGTGCAACACTTGGTTCCACTCAGGGATAGTCCATCCAATATGATACATATTTAAATAATGAAAAATACTAGTGATCCAAAGTTATATAGATAGTTTTTACATTCCTATAATGGAATCCTAGAAAATATAGAGGCTAGTGGCCACTAGGATTCTCATCAATAAATAAATGGACAACATAAAACATGCATAGTTGTTCATTAACACCTCTTGAAAGGAATATCTTAGCATCCACTAAGACCTTACACAAGTAATGCATCTTAGTGGTCTCTAAGGATTTTCCTTGATACGAACCGATGTGAATTATGTGTTATACACATTATATATTATGAGAACTATACAAGAGTTGATCCCTTTCAAGGGTATGTAGTGCAACCTAACAACCATTTGAGATAAACAGCCTTAAGGCTAGTCATTACATTCCAGACAAGACAATTAGTAATGATTTTCCTGAATAGTTAGTGACTGCATGTATGGGAGAGGTGTCCTAAAATTTAGGAGTGACTGCATGTTGAAATTTCTTAGTGCAATGCATAACATAGACTTTTAGTGGTGATTCCTTGTTGAATACCATTTTTTAGCAAGGTTAGATCATAGTAATAAAATTTCATCATTTAATCCTGAAGGAGAATCATGTGCATCTTGGCCTTACATATTTGGTAAATCATGTGTGTCTATTTACTTTTATGGATGATTTTCAAAACAATATTCTCTATGCACACAAAAAGACTTTAGAGTTGATTCTGATGTTTTGTTGTCTATTATACTTAAGCATCAGAACCAACTATAAAGTATTTTGTGGGCATAGAGCAGATTGTTATGAAAATCATCCATCAAATAAAATAGACACATGATTTACCAAATATACAAGGCCAATATGCACATGATTCTCCTTTAGGATTAAATTGAAACTTATATTACTATTATCTAACATTTTTAAACAACAATCTTCAAGATGGAATCACCTCTGGAAGTTTATGTTATGCGTTTACCCAGAAATTTCAACAAGCAGTCATTAAAAAATTTGGCATGCCTATCCCATCTTTAAAGGAGAGTTGGTGGCACATGTGTGGATAACTAATACATTTCAGGATAAAATAACTGGGCTTCCTTGTGAGAGTGGGTGGCATTAATGTAAACAATGAAATTTAATTTTTTGAAAAATCCTTTCTTTCAATATGTAATGGAGTTTACAACTATGAATTTTCCTTGATATGATTTGATGTGAATTATGTGTTATACACATTATATCATATGATAAATACATAAGGCTTGATCCCTCTTGAGGGTATGTAGTGCAACACTTGGCTCTGTCAGGGATAGTCCAACCAATATGATACAATTATAAACAATAAAAAATAATAACGATATAAAGTTGTAAAAATAGTTTTTACAATGAATAGATCTAATGGTAGGAGCCTAGCAACCACTAAGGTAGACCATGATTTTTTATTTGATCGCTATTTTGAAAAAAATAAACTGTTGAGCCTAGCGTTCATCAAGCCATTCCTTTCAATATGGAATGGAGCTTAGCAATCACTAAGAATTTTCCTTGATATAAGCCGTTATTAATTATGTGTTATACACAATATATTTTATGAGAACTACATAAGGTTTGATCCCTCTTGAGGGTATGTAGTGCAACACTTGGCTCCACTATGGATAGTCTAGCCAATATGATATAATTATAAATAATGAAAAATACTAGTGATCCAAAGATGTAAAAATAGTTTTCACATTCCTAGAATGGAATCCTAGAAAATATAGAGGCTAGCAGCCACTAGGATTCTTATCAAAAAATAAATGGACAACATAAAACATGCATTGTTGTTCATTAACTATTCTTAAGAGGAATATCTTAGCAGTCATTAAGACCTAACGTAAGTAATGGAGCTTAGAGATGCTAAGAATTTTCCTTGATATGAACTGATGTGAATTATGTGTTATACACATTATATCTTATGAGAACTACATAAGGCTTGATCCCTCTCAAGGGTATGTAGTGCAACACTTGGCTCTGTCAGGGATAGTCCAGCCAATATGATACAATTATAAACAATGTAAAATAGTAGTGATCCAAATATGTACAAATAGCTTTTACAATGACTAGATCTAATAGTAGGAGCCTAACAACCCATAAGGAAGACCATGGTTTGTTATTTGATCACTATTTTGAAAACAAGAAACTGTTGAGCTTAACAGCTGTCAAGTCATTCCTTTCAATAACTTACGGAGCTTAGTGGTTGCTAACCATTTTCCTTGATATGAACCGTTATGAATTATGTGCTATAAAAAATATATCTTATGAGAACTACATAATTCTTGATCCCTCTCCAGAGTATTTAGAGCATAACTTGGCTCTACCAGGGATAGTCCAACCAATATGATGCAATTATAATCAATGAAAAACACTAGCGATCCAAAGTTGTAAAGATAGTTTTTACAATGACAAGAGGTAATGGTTAGAACCTAGTTTTTATAATGCAAGTGCTAAGATAGACCATGATTTGTTATTCTATCTCTATTTTAAAAATAATAAACTCTTGAGTGTATCCACCACAAATCCATTCCTTTCAATAAGTAATGGATCTTAGCATTCGGTAAGAATTTTATTTGATACAAACTGATGTGAATTATGTGTTATACACATTATATATTATGATAACTACATAAGGCTTGATCCCTCTCGAGGGTATGTAGTGCAACAATTGGCTCGGATAGGGAATATTCATCCAATATGATATAATTATAAACAATGAAAAATTGTAGTGATCCAAAGTTGTACATATAGTTTTTACAATGACTATATCTAATGGTAGGAGCCCGTAAATGCTAAGGAAGACCATGATTTTTTATTCGATCGCTATTTTGAAAACAAGAAATTGTTATATATAACTAATGTATGCCAAGATACTAAAACTGGCCTTCCTTGTAAAAGAAGGTGACATTAATGAAACCAATGAAATTTAAACTTTAGAAATTTAAATTTTTGAAGTACCAAATACAGCAAACAGTCACTACAAAATTTGGCACACCTCACCAAAAACAATCTTGAGTTATGAGGGTAGTTTAATTCATCCCATGCAAGAGTTAATGGAGAGTTGGTGTAGAATTTTTGGATAACTAATGCATGCCAGGCTACATCACCTGACCTTCCTTGTCATATCAGGTGACATTAATGCAAACAATGACTGGTTGAGCTCCTCTCCCTTACACACTTTTAAATATAATATGAAATGTCTATTATTCACATATTGTTTTTCAGCTTACATAAAATACACTACTCAGCTAATGCTAAGCTCTATTAATAGGATTAGATATTCTGAAATGATATTCTAAGCCTAGTGGTCACTAAGATGAACTCTTGAGATTGGCGACCGCTAGGTAGATTATTACATTCCACACAAGCCAATGATGGAAATTAATCTACAATTTTTTTATCCTTCCCATTTGTATTCTATAGTTTTTTGAGGCATTGTGTAACGAGCGCTAAGCAATAAATATCTTACATTGATTTGTTATCGACATATAATCATGTATACTACGAAATGTTTATTCTTCACATATTATTTTTTTCTTGCATAAAATGCACTACATAGCTAATACTAAACTTCATTATTACGATTAGATATTTTGACATGATATTCCACGCCTAGTTGCCACTAAACGTGACATGTATTACAATGATTTGACGTAACATTATGAATAGTTATGATTAATGACTACTAGGTAGATTATTATAGTCTATACAAGCCAATGATGTAAATTAATCTACAAAGTACTTATCCTTTCCATTCGTATTCTACAGCTTGTTGAAAATTTTCCTAGTGACTGTTAAGATCTAAAGTTCCATTGCTAATAATTTTTTAATCTATAAAAACCTTAAGATTAAGATACAACCAACTCCTTGTTATTAGTTTATTGAAAAACAAAATTTATCATTATTATATATTTATGAATTTATAATTTTTTTAATTCCTTTTACATAATATGTCTTCCATTGGTCACACTCCATTCACACAAATTCCATTCATTGAAGGATAAGAGGGTTTGAAGATGAGAGACGAGGAATGGTTTGTAGAAATGCATTCACCAGAAAACTATCATGTTGATTTGTGGTTATTTTTTGTTGATGATGATGTCAACCATGAACTTGGTATGGTTCTATCTTTACAAGTTATTGATCAATGAACATTGTCTATTCAGGTTGAACATATTGATGTTGAAATTAATAAGTGTATTATTCTTGAAATGGAGTTGGAAGTTTCCTTTTCAGAGAAATAGGAAATACAGGCTTCTATAGAAAATTAGACAACTTTATGTTCTAAATATGGTTGTAATTTGGGGATGTTTATAGAATCTAAAAAAATAGGCTATGTAAATTCCCATGAAATTTGTAATGACATGAATTTGGTATTCAAAAAATTGTATATATATGTGATAATACCTCTTCTGTTTGTCACTATTTAAATAGAAAAGTTTCTTTATCCACCAAAACATGTCAAGCTATTTACAACTCTAAGGTAAATCTTATTTATCTAAATTAGAGATAGAATCCTCTAATTCAAAGTTGCATGGGATTAAAAAAGAATAATAAATTAGATGCATTGTTGAAAAAAGCAACCATTATATTCAAGAAAGTACAATCTTCAACCGTTGAACAATTTAATTTGTTTTTGTTCAATGGTGATGTATTTCTAATTGAAATTCCTAAGTGCCACGTAGTACCTCCAAAATATAAATATCATCATATAGATGAGGATAATGTTGACCTTCTTGTCCATTCCATGTTGATTAATGTTATTCCTACAAAAAGGGATGCAATTCTTCTTCCATTTTTACATTCTACAAAGGATATTATGCAACTTGAGGTTCCAAATGACCTGATATGTGATGATGTGCATTTCTACATTCTTAATGGCCAACATACAATTCATGCCCAAAAAATTAGCTGAAATCAATTACAAGTCATTACATACTAGGTTGCAGTTTTTTTAGCTCACATTCTATCTTCAAAATAATCTAGTGAAGACCTTGTTACAAAATGAAGTAAAAAAACTTGGATTGAAACCAAGTTTATTGATTTACTCTACAAGGATCGATCGATTTGGAAATTGCTAGGTTGTCTTCAATGGCTTGGAGTTAGAAACACAAAGATAAAGGAGTGGAGGGTAATGAATTTTATTTTTAATGAATTAGTATTTAAAATATAATTTTGCTAATATGGACAAAGTGAATATATTATTTGCACTTTAAATGCAAAGATTTGAGAAGAAATGTCTTTCTATTTTTCTCGTGAAAAATCCATAGAGTCTTTATGGCAAATGGACATTTCTATTGTTACCTGAGGATTTCTGGATAAAATGGATAATAACCTTTGAGTTATTTATATCAGGTGGGATTGCTTGTTCTCTTTTTAAGGATAACTAGCCTAACTTTCAGCCAAATTCACTTTTAAGGTTCATGATCAATTCCTTCAGGGATGTAAGCGAAATGACCGATGAGGAATTATCAGTACTAGATGAAAAAGTGCAATTAGGGAATGTATACCTAACTGGATCTATTGAGGCATGGCTCATAACATAGAATTTTGAATCTTACTACTAGAGAGTAACAAATGACTTAAAAATGAGAGGAAATGTTCTTAAATATTTTAAAAAATAAATATACAGATAATATTATATTGGCAGAATGCAATGAAGCAAATATTATTCAAAAATTCAAACTACATGTATCTCACTACCTCCAGTTATATGTACTCTTGGGAGAAGAGAGAAAAGGAAAAATAAATAATGATTCCCAAGGAAGTGAAAAATTAGTAAGAATAAAAATTGATGCTGAAGTGGTAGAGGTTCTTCAAGCAGAAGCTCAAAGAATTTTAGAAAAATGTTATATTAGTTTTTAATTCCTTATCAATTAAATGATCTAGTACTAAAGAAACTAGTACACTCAGAATATGGAGGGTTTAAGGTTCCTTGAATGCGATGTGATGGATGGATGGGTGTAAAAAGTGATTGATCCTCAATGCTACAAGTTGATAAATCTGCAACTCAAATACACTAAAGAAAATTGATTAGATAAGATGTGCAAGGGTTGCCTAAAAAAGTGGATCTAAGAAAATTTAACTTCCTTGATGAATGTCAACCCCTGTTTTTAAAGAAAAAGTGATATAAATGATGGATAATTTGAAAGCATCCACAAAATGAAGAAATACAAAATCTGAAAGTAATTGAGATCTGATCTAGATATTGATTTAATTAAAATAAATGTACATTAAATGTTACTTGGTCTAGGTTGACAATGACCTAGAATGTGTAGAGTTAGGTTGATGGTGAGTGAATCAGATGAAAGGAACCTGCAATGAACCTGTAAGCTCTTCTATAGTTGGATCTAGATTTAAAAGATGGGTCAGGTCAACACTGATTGGACTGGGTTGACGCTGATTCAGAATGGATCGATGCTGATTTGATCGGGTTGATGGCGATCATAATGGGTTAACAATAACTAGAATAGGTCTACACCTACTAGATTTTGGTCTACGCAACCTGGATTTGGGTCTACACAAACTAGATCTGGGTCTACACTAACCAGATCTGGGTCTATGCCAAATGGATCTGGGCTGGTGGTGATTGTAATAGACTGTGATAAGGTCGAGGATGGATGGATGAAAATGGTGATCTGTAAGAAAATAAACTGGAAAAGAAGGTTTTTGGAGAAGCTATGAGTCTTACTGAAGCTTATGTGAACCTGCAAAAGGTTAGACACAAGTAGTACAAAGATAATTTGATAAAAATATGAATAAACAAACGCAAAGATACTGATAAGTCTCACGAATGATGATCGTGAGTGATGTGAAAACATTGAAATTATGTCTGTAAGATCTGTGATTATTGAAGGAATTCTTAGGAAAGAGAGAAAGCTCGCAGGTCACAAGGGAGGTTGGATGTTCTCATGCATTTGATGATGAATGGAAAGAAATAATCTAGTTTTATAGGGTTGATGATGACCAGGCTAGGTCGTCACCGACTACAGGGAAAGTTTCCCTCATGGGGATGCTTTTGTGATTTTGGAATTATTTTGTGTATTTAAGAGTTGGAAAAGATGCTTTAAATCTTATAGGAGGGATAGGGTTGTTTAGGAAATAAATCTAAATAGAATCAAAGCTAGAAAAGCAGGGAGATGTAAATTTAGAATGAAAGCATCCTAAATAGAAGGTTGGTTAGGGCATGTGGATGGATAATTAATTAATCAACGGTAATTAATTGATTAATTTGAATTAATAAATATTAATTGATTAATTAATTAATTAATGGGGATTATTTAATTAATTTTGATTGATGATGATTGGATAATGATAGGATAAATGAGCGTTAAATTAAATAAGGGGGATGAATTAAATAAATATGCGCACACAGGTGATTAAAGGTAGAGAAACCGATTTTAGGTGTCTACATTTTGCCCATTTTTGTTGAGTGGTTTGGAATAGCAAGCCATGAGAAAAAACTGATGAGAGTTGGATGAGGATTAACTAAATGTAGATAATGAGCTCCCTCGCAAACAGGGGTTCGATGATACCAAGGGAAATCGATGACACATTTGAAAAAGGTAGATGATAAAGGGCAGGAGGGTGAAGAAAAATGGGTAAAATTATTACCAAAGGAAATATGCACCAAGAAAAAGGGAATCAAAATGACAATAAGGTAGAGGGAAATTGTGGTATCAACGGAGATGGGATACAACGTTCTACAGACCAGTGAGTGGGTGAAGATCACTACAGTATGGATCAAGCTGCAATGACCAATGGGTCATAGGAAAACATCAAAGTATGCAAAAATAAATGTGAAATCCTTCATACATGAGGAATCAAGTGAAAATTTATATGATAAAAGTTATGGTGCCCCAATATAGGACACAAAAAATAGTCCAGAGGGCGGATTGGAAAAGTGGTAGTGAAGTAATATGCCCCAAGGGGGAGAGAAGTATGGCCATGAGGTGGAATTTGTGTGCAAATATATATAAGATTGTAACATAAAATGCATGAGGAAGAATAAGTATGGCCTGGTGGGATTTCAAATTAAAATTCCCTAATGGGGAATGGATATGGCCACAAAGGTGGACTTTGAGATCAAATGAGGATAGATAGATGAAATTAATGGTGCCCCAGAAAAAGATACAAATAGGGAAAAAAAGGTGAGATAAAAAATTTAAGATATGGTACCCCGAGAGGGAACACAAAGATGGCCACAAAAGTGGACTTAAGATAAGATAAATTGGACAAGATTTGATAAAATAGATGGATAAGATAAGATAGATCGATAATGCTATATTGGATTTGGATGAGATAAGATATAGATGCTAATTAACAATGGTGATCTATGGTATGAACGACACTACATCATTGAGTAACGTGTAAAGAAAGGATGCATCCAATCACATTGAAGGTAAACAAGAGGGGGATCCTGGTAATGCAAGGCACATGCGACCAATAACATATAACCAACGATAGTTAGTCATACCAAAGATCATGAGATAAAAAAGGATGGAATGAAATGATAGACCTAATTTTGACATGACAAAGGGGTTTGTTATGTAACTTGTATGTGGGAAGAGGATTATCCATTAGAAGTGTTCCCTAAATCTATGCCCCAGCTTTGGGAAGGGGAAAGAGAAAAATGATCAATGCGGGAACATTTCTCATGATGTAAATAAAATGGAAGGCTGATCAATATAGAAAGCCTTCAAACGCCATAAAAGAGTAGCCATCCTTCGAGTGTATGGTCTACGTTATACATAATATCAATAGAAAGAATAATATATGATAACCATCCTTTGAGGGATTGGTCTATTTATTTTACTTTTGAATTTGATTTTGATTTGCATGCTTCCTATTTTACATGGATGAACAACCATACTTCGAGGGATCAATCTAGTTTTAATAACTTGATTTTGATTTGAGCATCTATGTTTTTTTATTTTTTACATGGGGTAGAGCTAGGAATAGCTAAGTATACCACTCGAGAGGGGATAATAACTGTATAAGAGACACCCTTAGACCTTTTACATAGCTCTAATAGGTGAAAAAGATGGTGATGGATGTAATGATCATAGAGTTCTCACAAAGAAGGGAGAAATTATCCATGAGGATATGCTATGGGCAGAGCCGTGGTGCCCATATTTAAGGTCACACCTAGGAAGTGACGGAAGACCACATAATTCCAAATCATCACGATGAGAGATGGAAGAGCCTAAGATGGAGGAATGATCTAGAGATATAACTAAGAGAATTGGTAGACATGCTAGTAGTAGAATGGTCGAAAGTGCAATGCATTAAGTAGTTCCACTTCTAATTTACCACCAAAGGAGAGAAAACCTTCCATGCAATTTTATGATTAGAGTCACGTTTGAGATAGGATGAGATCACCGATGTTAAGGTCACTATAAGATTTATTGGAAGCTTGATATGCACTGGGATTTAAAGAGGTAAATAAGATATGCATCTGAAAAGACTAGATAGTCGGTCCCCCAAGAGAAGGGAAGAATATGACCATAACAACATAACTTTAGATGAGAATAAATGGTCCCATCGAGAGAAGGAAAAATATGGCCCCATAATGGTGGGCTTGGGATGAAAAAAAAAGGTGGCCCTAAGAGAGCGACATGAAGATTGGCCACAATTAGTGGGTTTTTAAATGGAGATGAATATTTAGACAGGATTAATTTGGATTTAAGATAGGATGATATGGATTAGATAAGATTAAATAAAGAAAATGTCCCAAAGTGAATTACCCCAGTATCAAAAGAGTTGTATGGGACTGATTTGATGTGGATAACGATGTAAAAGAGTTTGATCAAGGATGAAGGGAAGGTTATACACCAGCAAAATAAACTACGATTAGATGCACTATGATTGGGATGTGGATGGGTGCATGTGTTGCAAAAAGGATTGGATGTTTATCTTGATCATAATTGTTTGGGATTTGGATTGGAGAGATGGTCAGGCGCTCATAAATATAATTGGACAAGGAAGACCGTATCTGATAAAGAAGGGAGGACCTTTTGCAAGAGAAATGATATGTGAAAGAGTGGATGTTAAGGGAGGATGTGCTTATGTGAATCTTGTTATAGACGGGAATGTATGGAATAGGAGTTGGATTGGTTGTAGATGGAGAAAGATTCTCCCCCTGAATGAAGAAATCATCTTTCTCAATAAGATTATGGATGATTTTTTAAAATGCCTTACAATTATTGATGTCATGGCCCAGTGTATGGTGATAAGTAAAAATATAAGTTTGATCAAACCATAACCGTTTCTTACTATTAGGATTAAAATCTCTAATGGGAGAAGCGTGATGGAAGATATTTGGATTAAGTGTTGTAATATATCTACATATGATCCAATTGAAGTGTCACGAGGAAGATAGCTATTGTGGATTTTGATGGGATGCTTAGATTTAGGGGAAGGGTTAGATGTGGACTGGATGGGTAAATTAGATGTCTTGTGAAATGAATCATCTTCAAGTTGAGAGTTAGATTGTTTGGATTGGGATCTATTATTGCAAAATGTCATTGATGAAGGGGCTGACCCTAAAATGAATGAGGGTGTGCATGGGATGGATTTTGTAATGTTGGATTTCTGAGGAAAGATAAGGTATGATTTCTTACGAGGGTGCATGGAAGAATTTTGGGAATGTTTACTACGGGTCTTAGATTTGGATCGAGAAGATTTACCTTTGGCAGGGATGACTATAATCTCAATTGGAGGGTTAGAAGATTGTTGTGTAGGTTTTGGATTGGTTGATGTAGAAACAATTGATTTTGTAGAAGGAGAACATACCCCCTTGTGTTTTTTAGATGGAGGTGTTTGCTTCATAAAAGTTACAAGGGGTATCATCGATATACTTTCCAATTGAGAGGATGTGACTGGTGCGATAGTGGTTATAAATGGAGATGTAGGAAAAAATCTTGGAGAAGGAGTGGGCGTAAAATATTGGGATGGAAGGGATGATGTAGTCATATGTGAAGATGTAGGTACATGCATCAAGATAGGTGTTGGATAGTTGTAAGTGGAGTCCTAGAGGTACATGTGGTAGAAATGAGTGTAGTTGGGATTGATGTGGAGATGAGTGATGTAGGTGTAGTAATAGGTATGTTTGATGTAGATGTGGGTGAAGGAACAAATGTGAGAGGTGTAGGAATAGGTGTGGATATCAATGAGACCAAAATAGGTGTTAAAGATGAATCTAATGTAATAGATTGGGGCATGATTGAAGTGGATGAAGTAGGGGGTATATTCAAAGTTGATGTGGATGTGGCAAGGGTAGAAGTAGGTATAGGTATAGGACAAGTAGTAAAAGTTGATATAGGTGTGATAGTTGTGGATACGATAGGTTGTGAATAAGGGGTGGGAATAATGTCTAAGGTAGGAGCATGTAGAGTTGTTGATGAGATGAGATATTTATTAATGGTCTTAATGGTGTGAGCATTTGGAAATTGATATGTAAAAAGGGTGGCTTGATTGGTTATTGGTTGACTAGGTGAAGTGGTGGAGATATCTATTTGGATATCCACCTTGATCTATAAGTTGTTGGATATGATATTTGAAGGAACAACACTTCTGAATGTCATGACCTTTGACTTGATGATATTTACAAAAGTGGTCCTTCGTGATACCACATGGGCTTGGGTCGCGAGTCATCCACGGGTCATATGGGAGGAAGTTGGATAGAGTGTACTACCATCAACTTGTCAAATACCGAACTATAGGATTCCCCCAAGGGGGTATAGTTAGGAGAGGATCTAGAATCTCTTTGTAAAGACTCCATGTGAGAGATAGATGTGGATGGAGATTGAACGATGATGGTATTGGTGGTAGTTTTAGACTTATCTCTATGTGTAGTGGGTTTGATGAACTCGGTCTTGGGCTTTTCTGATCAAAGCTTGAGTTGGCCTTGCTCAAGAGTGCAAGTTTCAAGTTTGTGACCCATGGTGAAGGCTTCTTCAAATGTTCAAAAATATTGGATTTGTAATCTAGAAGAAATATGCTTCACACAAGAATCTGAGAAGAGTTCGATGAGTTTAGTTTGTGGCAGAGTAAATGATAGTTGATTGACAATACCATGCCATTGTGGGACAAAATCTACGATATACTAATTGTCAAGCTATCTAATGGCATATAAGTCATTGATAGTTATTTTACGTAATATTAATAAAAAAAATTCTCTAGGAACAATTACACAAGATGGATAAAGGAGAATAAGGAATGTTGAGGAATATAGTTGTACCGATTTGGTGCTAGACCAACCAAAGGATATAGGGAAAGTGTGAAGCATTAGTTCTTGATCATGTGTGCTAAGGTAACATGCATGTTTAAATGCATGAAGATAGTGTTGGGGATCTTCCTTATTGTTGAACTTGGTAAACTTGGGAAGCTCCCAATGAGAAGGGTAAGGTTTGATTGGAACCGAGGGATGAATGGGTTCATTAAAGATTTGTTCATAAGATAATGTAACCTTGGGTCCTAAGGTAGTGGCCTCTAGACTAGCCAACCTATTCATTAAGGCATGAATAGGATCATTTGATGTGATGATAGGTTGGGATTGGATTGGTTGTGTGGCATGGAAAGTAGCTTGATAAGGCAATTGATAAGTTTGTGGATGTGTAGGTGTTTGGGGAATCATTTGATAAGGATTAATATATGTCATGGGTTGAGATTGGATAAGTTGTTGTAATGATTGATGTTGAGAAATAGGGACATGGTATGATTGTTGGTATTGGATAGGTTGTTGTGGTAAATGATAAGTGGGGATATAGGTGTTAAGAGGTTGAGATGGTTGGATAAGCATACTAACAGTGGATGGAATAAGGATAGAGTTGATATAAAGCGATGTGGGTGGAATGGGATCCACCAATTCTATGGATTGATGGGATTGACTGATTTTAGGAGCCTATGACATAGGAAGTCATATATAGAGCTAAAGGGATGTCCAAGAGTTTCTAAAGGAGCTAGAGATGGGGGTGTTGTTGGTCTAGAAAGGTTAGATTGATGATAAATACGAGGATTGGTTCCAAGGTGGGAACAATTTTGGATGAGATGGTCCTCATGAGGTGAGACCATGGAGACAAGGGGTTGGGTAACCGAAGGTGTGGTCTCAAATTTAGAATCTTGTTAGGAGAGATCATTAGAGGAAGGGATGTCATTAGATGGAGTGGATTGTTGTGTTGTTCTGACTTGAGGAAGAATAATAATAGGCATGAAATAGATGAACATTTGTTTATGTAATTTATTAACGAACAAATCAAGAAACAAGTTTCTTATCATCATGATTAATTAAAAGATGTGAAATGAAAGAAAAGTGGATAATAAAGGTGCTTAAGAAAAGGCAACCTAAATCTAGTTTCAGGTTTGTTTTGGCTAGGGAATTCTCATGAGACTTTCTGTTGGGTGATGAAATCCCAATCAGTCAACCAGGTAAGAAGATGTTTTGATGTGTTATTTAGATGCGTGAGTTTTAGGTTGTGTGTGATAAAATGTGAGATGTAAACAATATTAAAACCCCTACTTAAGCTATGTGAGAAAACAAGGTGCAGAAAAGGAAGGTTCTTTTTAAACCAAATCAAAGTGTGATATTTCAATGAGGACACATACAAGAAAAGGAAGTACGATGCAAAAGAAAAGAGATTAATAGGGAAAAAATGAGGAAAACCTGAATAAAGCTTTTCCTATTTATCTGAACTTTAGTGAAGAGAAGTCTCAAGCCAGTTGAACCAACACGAGCAAGAAATAAATAGAGCCTCATGCTGTAATGTTAGTAGAAGGCATAAAAAACATAAAATATAAAAGAAAGGGATCACCTAAAGGGTCGTCACACTAGGTGTGTCCAAGAGTGTTATACTAGTTTTTCCATTTCCTATCAATTAAATGATCTAGTACTAAAGAAACTAGTAAACTCAGAATAAGGAGGGTTTAAAGTACCTCGAATGCGATGTGATGGATACATGGCTGCAAAGTAAATGATGGATCCTCATTGCTATAAAGCTGATGAACCTACAACTCAAAGACACTGAAATGAAAATTGATTAGATAATTTATGTGCGGGGGTTTCCTCGAATAATGTAGATCCAAGAAGTGATTAGCTTCCTTGGCAGATGTCAACCCCCTTTTTAAAGACAAAATTGATATAAATGATGGATAATATGATAACATGCAAAAACTGAAGAAATACAAAATCTGAAAGTAACTAAGATCTGATCTAGATATTGATTTAATTGAAATAACTGTAAATTAAATGTTACCTGGTCTGGGTCGATGATGACCCAGACTGTGCAAAGGTAGGTCGATGATGAGTGGATCAGATGAAAGGAACCTGCAACAAACATGCAAGATCTTCTGTGGTGGATCTAGATTTAGAAGATGGGTCAGGTCGATGCCAATTGGACTAGGTCGACGCCGATTGGGAATGGGTTGATGCCGATTGGACTGGGTCTGATGAAATGATCAGACTAGGTTGATGATAGACCTAGGTCTACGCCAACTGGATCTGGGTCTATGCCAACCAGATCTGGGTCGGATATGGGTCAGTGCCGATTGTAGCAGAATGTGATAAGGCTCGAGGATGGATGGATGAAAAAGATGACCTGCAAGCAAATAGAACTGGAAAATAAGGTTGCTGGAGAAGCACTGAGTCTTACTGAAGCTGACATGAACCTGCAAAATATTAGACACGTGTAATAAAAATATAATCTAATAAAAATATGAATAAAGAAACACAAAGATACCGAAAACGTCTCACAAATGATTATCGTGAGAAATGCAAGCACATTAAAATGATGTTGAGGAGATCTCTGATTATTGCAGGAATGCTATTGGCAAGAGAGAAATCTCATAGGTCATAAGGGAGGTCAGATGCTTGCATATACATCTGATGATGAATGGAAAGAAAGGATTAGTTTTTATAGGGTCGACGACGACCTAGTCTAGGATTACGTCACCAATTGCAGGGAAATTTTACCCAAATGGGATGCTTTTGTGATTTTTGATCAGGATTTTATGTATTTAAGAGTTGGAAAAGTTGACTTTAAAGCTTGTAGGCAAGGGATTGGGTTGTTTAGGGGATAAAGATAGGTTAGAATCAAAGCATAGAAAAACAGGGAGATGTAAATTTAGAATGAAAGCATCCTAAATAGAAGGTTAGTTAGAGCATGTGGATGGATAATTAATTAATTAATTAATGTGAATTAATAAATATTAAATGATTAATTAATTAATTAATGGGGATTATTTAATTAATGTTAATTGATGATGATTGGATAATGATAGGATAAATGAGCATTAAATTAAATAAGGGGGATGAATTAAATAAATATGAGCACGTAGGTGATTAAGGGTAGAGATACCGATTTTAGGTGTGTATAACAACTACATCATTTCAATGGAAGAAGAAATTCCACCAAGGATGGAAGACACATAACAATTTACCTATCAATGTGTATATTCCTTATATCTTTTGTCAACGATATCATCTATTTCGTCAACTAATCCATTCAATGCAGAATGTGTGATCAAAGATTTATGAAATTTGTCTAGGGATATATCTTCCTATGTAATAATGGACATGCTTACAGTTTTTAGATCTAGCTTGCTAAATTATATTATTATTGTGCTCTTACCTATTGCTTATTCAAAAATGTTAAAAGAAACACTAAAAAAATACATGTAAAAGGTTAAAGATAAGGGGGAATCAATTATGGATTTTTGTTTCATATTTAATGACAACAATGGAAAATTCAATAGCTTGTGTCTTATGTATACCATAACTGGTGTATACAATTATGATGTTGACGATGAGGAGAGAGAAGAAATCATTACGGATTGGATGGAGCAAGTTCCGTAGCAATTTGTGAATGTAGGTGAAATCATCCTACGGGAAAAGACACATCCTTTTCTTTATGAGAGATATTATGGGTTTTGGTCTCATCTGTTCACTCGTCCCTTCTAGAACTTCTCCAATAATAGTGCTTTACGATGGTAGTGTTGCATTGAATGATCTGGTTTATACAAGTCTATCTGTGATTTTTATTGTTGAGAATCATGATCAAGAAATGTTTTAAAAACATTACTATTCTCATTTTAAAAAAATGTACACTAATTAAGACAACATTAAACAATTCTATTAGTTTAATGCATTTAAACTGATACATACAATATTTATATAGACAATAAAAAAAGAGAAGTAGTCATCAGTTCCGGTCCACTTAAATAAAATGGAGACAATGTCATTCATAAAATACAACTGATTCAACTTCTTACACTAGATATCACTGCCCAAACATCCAATGAATCTATACTAGGTGATTGACATTTACTCGTTTATAAATTTATCACTGCGCTATATTTTTCGATTGTCATTGTTTTCATTTATTTAACAATACTTTACATTTTTAAAGTGTTGATGCCAAATGAGGAGGTTTCTGGCATATCACGTACAAATATGTAGATAGAACCTGACATGTTATTCATGTGCAATTATAAAGAAAACCATTTATAATCCCCACATAATTTTAGGAACCCATAACAAAATGGTCTATTTGTTATATTTATTTGATATCGTGCCTGTACAAAGCTTGGAGGTTGCTAAGATCATCAAAGATTGTCTATCCAACCATATTCTAGCCAATAATGGCTTATCCTAGCTGTCGCTACTATACATCTATAACTATGCAATATTGTCCAACAATTAGTAGTACATTGTATAGAAGCAAGTTGTATCATAAATTTATTTACGTCGACATGAAATTAATTTTGAATTGATTATTATTTTTTGATATATAACATGTATCACAAGAACCTAAAAAGGGTGAGGGAGAGACTAGCTAAGCCACAAAGTCAATCATTAAGTGTAAACTTACTGAAATGTTGATTATTTTAATTTGTTAATATTAAATTGTAGTCAATTAAAAAAATTACTTCTTGCTGTTGGCCAAAAGGATTATTTAATTACTTTAGATTTGGAGGGTCTAATATATGAGAAAAACCAATCCCATAAGGATATGACATTTAAGTTTGGGGTCAAAGCATACAAGTGTGTCCCACTTTGTGGCCATAAATATTTTAAAATTTGACTAGTAAATAAATAATTAAAAAATACTATAAAAATTTAAAAAATCAGGTAAATTCTGGATGCCCTGCACCTTGGTATTTATAGCCTCTTAAAAATGCATGTTTGGTCATTTTATATGTGTTTGGTCATGTTTTGGTTGTCAGACATAGTTTTCTGAAAGTACAAAAACTACAAAAAAGTGGGACACAGTTATATGCTTTGACCCTTTGGTAAGGAGACTATCAACTTACGAGGTGGTCTCAAATAATTTTTAAAGTTACTATAAAAAAAAATTGAAGTGGACTTTAGTCTAGCAATCTCGCTTTTGCCAAAGTTGAAAAGTTGGTAAAGCATTTGAAAAAAATAGTAGCTAAATTGAAAATAATACTTTTTTTGGGGAAAATAACACTATACTATAGGAGATGAAATTGTAGTAAAAGATCTACAAAAGGTTTGGATAAGATATGACATTGTTATGAGATCTAGAGACACATTGTGTACAAAGGGAAATCCTCAGGGAGGAAAAGACGTGGAGAAAATTGTTCCAAATATATCTGGTTGATGACCTATTTGTACAAAAACACATAATTGATACTGTCTTAGGGTTTGAGTGTTATAGAGGGTATAAAAAAATTGGAGCAAGAAAATACTTTATAACTATTAGTTATTTCAAAATGTTTTTATAATGATATTGCTAAACATTGTAAAGAAGATACGTTGATATTCTCAATCTTTATTTTATATATTGAGATTAAAAATTTAAAAGTTGGTAGTATTTATATCTTCACCATGTTTAAGTTTAGATTATCGATTTATAAGTTTTTTGTGTGAATTACCAAAATAAAATATTATCAAAACAATATTTTCACTTATTTATTTTTTATCAAATTTGTAAGACTAAATTAATTCTGAGTTGTTTCTATAGATTCAATTGGGAAGCCTTAGAAATTAATAGTTTTGGGAGTAGAAGGTTTGCTATTTGGAATTTTTGGTATTTAAGACAAAATACCTCGTAATAGGGTTCTAGATTTTAGAGTTGGGAATACTAAATACTTTGATTGGTATTTAGTGTTGAATTGATAAGAACTACATCAAAATATTTTTAAATAGCCTTATGGTATACATTTATGGATTCAAATATGGTGAAGTACATGTTTAATAATAGTTTTAGTTAGCTGCAAGACACCCACTTAAGTTTCGTTTGGGGATGTGAAAAATGTAAGATGAAAACAAATACTAGTCAACAGATACTACACATTTTTGGTAATGTCTACGGTGAAAGAAATATACTTTTGATCGATGATGTGATATTTATGTCATAAAAAGTAAAAGAAAAAATTAATCTCAAAAGCCCAACATGTTGGAGATTTGATGAAAAATATATGACTGATTCAATAATTTACACTTGATTATATCCATGGCTAAAACGTGTAGGAGAACATAAGAACATGTGTAGATCACCTTCAAACCTTCAAACCCACTATTGGCGTTTGAATTATATTTTTTTATTTCAAATCCAACAATGTATTGTGGATTTATATGGAATAAAATAACTAGCTTAAAGTTCTTACAGATTCACAATGTTCAATCATTTTTTCGATTCAATTTTTTGCAACAAAACAAGTCATATCTAGTACAATGTGAACAAAAAAATGCAAATTTTATTTTTTTCAAAATTCACCACCCATAACCATTTGATTATGTGTTTCTTCATTTGTAGATAAGAACATATCCAACATGAAATTGATAATATTCAATATAAATGACATTTTGGCACACACCATTGACGAGGATGATTCATCGCATGTGATGCTAAAAATATTTGGCAGGATTGAACTCAAAAATAAATATTATTTTTAATACCTAATATCAAAGAGTTCTTGCAACGTTGCAAAAAACATTTCAAAATAATGTTGTGGACATTGGCAAGAAATTTAAATGTTAATGACATGATGCCTTCATTCCTTCGATACATTGGCTTGGAGGTTCGTAAATTTAAGTTTATATTTACACAAGAAGATTGCACCATGTCCAAACGTACCAATTATTGAGGTTCCAAGAATCCAAACATATCTCTCAAAAATCTTAGCACCGTTTGGAGCAATTTGAATGCATATTACAATTGTAAAAATATAGTGCTTATAGATGAATATGTTGAGAAAAATAAGTTCAATGATGTGGGGAACTATATAATTACTACCACATTTAACATACAATCTAAATCATCAGACAACTACTTGATAGATGAGTTATGGCCTATGTTGCAACTATTGAAGGATGTGGAATACGTCTGTGATGTCATTAATTCAAAAACCCAATTATAATTATGTAATTTGTCCCTAAATTTATTTGAGAACACCTTTTTTGTAATGCGTGTGACTATATTTAGTAATGTTATAATACAATAAAGTCTTTAAAAATATTTATATCAATATATATGTTAGTAAATAAAAAGTGTTAACTAATATTTTTATTTATGGTGAATTATAATTTGATTAATGTTAATTTACCTAGATAAGCTATATTGGCATTACCTAGCGACCGCTAAGTTTTACATATCTTACTTTAATTTTTTAAAGCCATATAATCCTCTTGACTTCATAATTCCCACTACACAAATTGTTCTCATCTATTTATATAAATGAAAATGATTATCTAACTCAAACTTTTTGACAATGATTAGAATTCCCATCTCTCTATTCAGAATATGAAAAATTAGATCTCAACGCCCACTAAGCTATTTTCATTTATATAAAATAGCTTCAACGGTGGTCAGGAATTCAAGGAGTTGAAACATTCCTAACCACCTCAACAATTAGTGCGTTCATAGGTACCGTGTAAACAATCTTAATTTTCTATGATTTATTTTGTTAATTTGGGAGCCTATCTTCGGGAATAATGTTAGAATAAAATTAAAAAAATCTTAAAATGTTTTACTGTAATTCTACCTTTAGTAAACGAATTTTAATTTATTTCATATCAGGAAAATTTTTAGTGGCAATTTTTTGTAAACTCATGAAAATTGAGGTTGATGGAAATTCAAATTGGAGAATTTTCTGTGATACGCACTTGACTTATTCACCAAAATATTTGACTCACATTTCCCTAGTACTATTCATTTTCCCTAGATTTTACACATATATAAGATCTTATGAATATAATTCACCACCATTTTGAATCATTTTCTGTGCATATTCCCTGAAGTAAACATAAACAACTAGCACCGTACAACATATGTTGTCAAACTGCAACTGCGAGCTGTCCAACCTCAGACTCTAAGGCTTGTCTAACCCCTTAGCTGTCCAAACCATTAGCGGTCCAACCCCTCATCTGTCCAACCCCTTAGCCTTCCAACCCTTTAACCATCCATCTTTTTTGTCCATCCACTTAGCCATCCAACCCCTTAGCCCTCCAATCCCTCACCTGTACAACCACTTAGCCATCTAAGCCCTTAGTCATCTAACCCTTTAACTATCCAACTCTGTCGTCCAAACCCTTAGCCATCTAACCCCTTATCCGTCCAACCCCTTAGCCATCCAACCCTTGGCCATCCAACCACAGAGCCGTCTAACAAAAGAACCTTCCAACCACTAGCTGTCTAACCCAAGAGTCATCTAAATCCATAGCCATCTAATCTAGATCCCTCTAACCCTAAGCCGTCTAATCTCAAAGCCTTCGAACTTAAGAGCCGTCCCTAAGAAGTCATGGATTCTAGAAATTAGGGTAAGAACATTACAAATTCAGCCAGTTCAAAAAAGGGTGCAAAGACTTTCCTTAGCTATTTTGGAAAATCACAAAAAATGAAGGGGGTTTCTGCATTAACTAAAAATATTGGTATGTGCTATTTAATGATTATTTATTCTTACAGTATTTGATAATTATTTTTTTCATACTGTTCTTCAAACTCTTTGTACTATGTGCAAAAATTTAACTATATATAAAATTAATACTATATTTATAACAATTTTAAATAATTATATGGGGGCGTTTCAAAAACTCCTTCACAAAAAAATTAATTTAAAGATATCGATGATCTATTATATGTTAAGGAAAACATTTTGTCGCTTGATGACATAGAAGTACAAGAAAATTTATCGAATTATCATGATACACTAATAAAGGGAAGACTTTTAATCCAACATATATTTCTAGAAAAACGAGACATGATAATCAAGATATTCCTACTAAGAGCCCAGATTTAGAAGTTGAACCCCCAAGAAAATAAAAGAAAATATGTTTGAAGAAAGAGGGAAAATTAGATTATTGGAAGGAATTTCCAGTTCGTATGGGTTGCAAAATATATTTTCATTTAACATGTGTACATTGAAAATGGTAATGATGTTCCAACAAAATGTTAATGAAAAATATATGGTTGGAAACAGGGAGAAGAATCACATGATGCAGCTCAAATTGGACACAATTGGAAAGCACTGTGGGAAAATATACATTTCCCAAAAGTAAAAGGATAGCAACATAGTCAAAACACATAAATGGAAAGATGCAAAAGAATGTCTACATGTAAAATACAAAAATAATAATATGAAAAGGAAAAAAGAGGTATGAAAAATCTAAATGAAAAAGGTGACACCATAATAACAAGATTGAGTAAAGCTATGGAGGCAGAAATGCATGCAAAAAGTATTCAGTTTTCTATTGTATTCCATATATTGAAAATGGGAAGACCCATGTCATATTTCGGAGAAAATAAAATTTTGTATTAGGTTATTGGTCTACAGAAAATTCCTCAATCTCATTGGTCATAGATACCAGCAGTTGGGAAATCGACAAAATGTCTATCTTTGGTAGAAAAGGAGGATCTGAAATAGTGTGTTCAAAAGGCAAATTATAATTTCCCTTTCAATAGATGAGGTTAGTGCAGTGGATAATACTTCATGGATTTGTATTCATGTTTACACATTTGCTAATGAAGTAAGAACTCTCCACATCTTAGCAATTCATAAAATGATTGAGAATTGCAATTCTGAAAATATTTATAAATTGTTGGTCTCAAATCTAAAGGATATCATAGGAATGGATGAATTTTCCATTGCAACAAAATTAGTTCTGTGTCATAATCCGATGGTGCAACTATAATATTGGGGGACATAAATGGTCTCTTTGTTTGAACTGTAGAAAATGGCTGCTCCTTATATGATTGTTATCCATTGCATGGCTCATAGAATGAATATGTCCTACAAATTTATGAGAAAATTTTAAAATGTAGCTAAAGTAGAGGAACTGATACATGTTTTTCACTCTTATTATTCTAGCACTCCAAAGAGATTTTTAGAATTTCAGAAATTTTTAATTGGACTGACAGAGGGAAAAAATATTCTCAAAGATGTGGATAACAGATGGATATTTATGTATGAACCTGTCTATAGAATATTTGATGAATATCCTTCATTGATAGGATTTATGTATAAATACCGCTAGGGATGTAGATAAAGCTAAAGATATATTGTGTTGTCTAACAGACATAGAAACTTTACTCATACTCTGTGGTATTTTTCCTATGTTGAGGGAGCTTAATATTTTAATGAAGCATGCAAAATATCATTTATTTTTACATAACGTACTTCATAAGACTCAGAAGACTTGTGTGCTAGACTCTTGAAAGTTTTTATATATTTTATGATGGGAGTTTTTCAAGGTGTGCTTCTTTTTAGAAACTGGAATGTATTGACTAGACTTGAAAAATCCTAGGTGCTTCTTAAAATACAATATACATGATCATCTCTGTTAGAACAACACATGGGAAAGAGATTCCACTTCATACGTTCCAAAAAAGAGTTGATATGGCTGGCTCAGAAATGGAAGAAGTAAGAGTGACATGAAATTTATATGATGCAGTATTATTAGAAACTAGGAATAAATTGAGAACGATCTCTGAATCGTTATCTAAAGAGATATTGGAAAGATTCAAAAATGATAAAATACTTGAAGCAATGGGAGTTGTAAATCTGAAAATTTGGAATTTCTTTTGGTGGCATACCTTTACATCCATCATTCCTTTATTTTTCAAAAACATGAGTGATCTAACTGACCATTTCTCTAAGACTGAAGAGATAAATAAATTTTCTGTAGAAGGTATTTTACAAATAAAAATACTGTAGTTCCCCCGTCAATGGATTATGCTAATACTATGATACGACAAGTTCAACTTCTACAAAAACCATATGAGTATGGTGCCATCAAAAGGATTTGGAAGGATATTTATTCTAGTAGTATTGTGCATGAAGATTTGAGTGAGTATATTAAGCTGTATGAACTTTGTCAAACAATGATTATGGGTTCTATGGAAGATGAGAGGTTTTTCAGTGCCTTGTCCTTTTTAAAGTCAAAAGTTTGAAACATAATGGATAAGAATATTGAAAGTTGTCTGAGGTTGTATGTATCACGTTACTCAGTGGAGTATTTTCCTTATGATAGAGAACTCACATTATGGAATTCACTAGTAGAAAGAAGAGGAGTTAGTAATATTATTCCTTACCTGGGGATCGAGACACATCCACAGATCATGCTACAGTTGATTTCAAGACACAAATGAAAGTGTTGCTCTAGGACTATTCAAATTCACATAGATTTCATTTCTTCTATACATTGTTGAGACTATTTACAATAATTTGATGTAATATGTATTGATGTATTTCATATAGAGATTACAATTTTCAATAAACACAATATTACATTTCTCTTTATTTGATCCATTGTGATTGGAACATTGTCACTATCATTTTCTTGTATCCCATTTGTTTTTTATATTTGGTTTTAGACTGAAATAAGGACATATTTGTTTTTTATATCTGTTAATTGATTTTTTTTACATCTGCATGAAATCAGAAATGTAAATATTTTAAACAAAGAAAATCATAAAAATTTAAGCACCATTTAAGTAAAAAAAGAAACATAAAACATCATTTGTACTAATGTATAAATCCATTAAAAATAAATATAGTTACAATTCCAAAGTACTCTTAAAATAGTTCTCTCATGTGGCAGATTACTTTATGAAGAAAATTATTAATTCATAAAGTAGTGTTAGCCAATAAAATTATAAAAAGGAGGTTATAAATAACATTTCAAAGCTTCCAGACAAGTTATGTCATATAAGGACAAATTACAGAGGGAATCCTACTTTTTGCCTATGATTCTTAATCATAGTTATCCTTAAGTCTGCCACACAGAATAAAAAGTAAAAAAAGGTTTGGCCACTATCTTTTAATTCCTATGCAAGTGTTGAAATTGTGACAACACACCTATCACATAGTGAACTTAACTATCATATTGAATTTTTTATGTTGCAAGGGAAGCTTGATATTTTTCTTGTGCAAGAGGTAGAGGAATATAATCTGTCTATACAGAGCTATTTTATAAATCCTGATGCCTATAAATCTCATGTTGTTGTATTGATATTTTCAAGAATATTCTACTCCTCCATCGCTACATCTCCTTTTGAAAAAAGTGATGCATCCATGTCTTTATTTTCTTTTAGTAATACTTCTGAATCCATCTTGTGCTCCTTGATTATCCCTTTCAATGTATTATTTTGTTTATTTAATACTATGAGTGTTTCCTTCAACTGTACAAATGAATTTAGGCTTTTACGAGCATTCTTAAAATGTGCTTCAAATACAGCTGCTTATTTCTTTAAATTTTCATATTTTTCTTGCAAAACAAAAATATTAAATTTTTAGTCTATTAGATAAGTTGAAAAAAAAATAGTGGCACTTATAATATTTGGATTTTGGGTGTAAGAGATGACTCACCAAAGATTTTTCTTTTTTTGCATTTACTATTAAAACATTTTTCTTGTCTTTATCCCATTTGTTGTAGTAAGCTTATGCTTCAGCATTTAGATTCTCCAACCTCTTTAACATTACGTCTATAATTTCATCATCGTAATTTTTAATATTGAAATTTTCTATGACTAAGCTTTGTTTAGAAAAATGTCCTTCCTTTCTCGTTGGTTCTCTATGGTAGTAAACAATGAATGCCTTTGAGTGTGATTATGATATCAAGTATTTATTAATCTTTTATCAAATTTTTTTTTTAGCTCTCCTCTCCCTAGATCCCACACCAAATCCACATCACACATTACAACTTCTTGAATTTTTCCCCCATACTATTTGATATCATATTTTCTAATATAAAATATGTCTTCTCATCATCTGTTTGTGGAGGTTTTTTTGGAGGAGGAGGAGAGTCCCTGTCCTAGTACTTCATGCACATTTTGGTGTGGCTGTGGTGGTGGTGGAGTAGATTGAATCATATCATGGGTGTCAAAATTGTTACCCTTGTCTACATCGCTGTTATCAAAGCCCAAATACTCCTCGTCAAGGGAGATGTTGTTGAAAAGCTATGTGGCTATTACACTTAACACACCACCTAGTGAGAGTCTAGGAAATTTTGTGGTTGCGGGATGAAGTGTTCTAGCCGAGTCTACAAGAAACGTTATATTCTTACTTGGAGATATTCTTTTTGTTTAGACTATACGTGTTGGTGGTATTGGTGGCCTCCTTCCAACTGGGATGTGCTTAGAAGCTATATAACCTGTAAGAAGTAACTAAGTTTTTTTTTAGAAAATTATCATTATACAGTTGGGCCTTTTAAATGCTAAAAAACTGTAAATAAAAAAAAGCATGCTAAATATTATATATTACAATTTACCTTGCATGTTCAAAGATGAAAATGTGACATTTTGATCTTAACTTTCAGAATGAGTTTGATCTTCATCACCAATTTCATTAGTTTTTTAATACAATAAATGTAGAATAATAGAAATATTAAAATACAGTACTACTTACATAATATATAATAGCTATTTTAATTAGTTAATTATATAAAAATAAAAAGTCATACCTGTTGTTAAATGTGATGGTAGACGTGATGTAATTTTGACCCCTAGGTCATTTTTGAAGAGGAACTTCTATTAGTGTTGATTCTGTTGAATCCCTGTCAGAATCCGTAAACACCTTTGGAGGGGATTGACCTCGATGCAATTGCCTCCTTATAATATGTTGCAACCATAATTACTCTCTGCAAAATAAAATCTTACAATTATTTTTTATTGAAAAATATTGAATTTAAAATCATTATAATAAGAAAAATTTAAAAGTAACTTTTACCTATTGTTATTCTAGAGTGAGAGCAATCATTTTATAATTAATTGCAGTTGGATATTTTGCTTGCTATAATTCAAAGAAATATTCTTGATAGAAAGAAAGAATATAATTGCAACAAGAGAATACAATCTTTGATTTATGAGATAGATTGGCATTGCGGGCACAGGAGACATCTATTTTTATTTGGCTGGAAAAATATGTGCACTAATCAAATTATTTCCCTACTAGTGTCTATAATATATATTGAACAACCCAATATGGAATGTCTACACATCTTCCCTGTAATACAATCTTGTCATATGAAAAAGTGATCCAACTACAAGAAATAATTGGTTTGTAATACCCTTTAGAAGAAGGCCTCTCATTGAACGACTAAGAGGAGCTGCAATAAAAAACAAGAAATGTTAGATGCTTGGGTGGTAAATTCATATTAAGAAAGATTTTTTTTGAAAATAATAAAGTTACCATCAACCTGCACATTGTAATGAGACTCTAAAAACTTTTTGTCTTCATCATGTAAGGACGACCTTTATAGTAACGAGGCGACTTGTTTTTCGAATGGTAACCCAATTAACCGATGTACATCTATGGGCTCAATTGTGAAAGAAATTTGACGAAGACTCAAATCCATGAGGAGAATGGAAAAATATCTGTCATTCTGGTTGTAAAAGGCAAGAAGCTAATCAAGGAAGAAAGTATTAGTATCAAATAGGGGCATGTTGACAAGCCCGATAAATTGTGTTTTTTCCAGCCATTCCTTTTGTGTGCCTTTTAGTTTCATCAGAGATACAATCTGTGGGAACATGAGGTTTTTGTATTGGAATTTGGGTTTAGGAGAAGATGTGTTGCTTTCCTTTGTTGAAATTTAGGAGAAATTTGAAGATTGGAGAGCTCAGAGTGCTGGAAATGTTCATGGAAAAGTGAAGAAATGAACCCTATACAAATGAGTATATATATATGGGGTATTATATGGTATATATATATATATATATGGTGGAAAACTGAATGGCTAAAGGGACATGTGGTGGTCATTAAACTATTGGTTAGATATGATGGCCACCCAAGCCACACCTGGACATATGATCAAACCCACTTACCTAACCTAATGAAACAAACCATCTAACTCACAAGCTCTTTGACTGGATGACGTCGACGTGTCCATGACCGGTTGTTCGGTTGGACCCAATAATGGGTCTGATAGCTAAGGGTTGGACGGATATGGGATTCACCCACTGACTAACCTATTGGGCAACCTAACCTGGACTGGTTATAGGGTTGTACCGACCAACCCACCCAAACCCCTACCCATCTGGGTGGCCACAGTGGTTCAAACGACTATAGGGGTTGGATGGCAATAACCCATCTGGATGGCCAACCCGTTCAATGACCAATTCTCTTCACTTGCCCATCAAGTACACCACTCGACTAATGTTCTACACTCAACCCACTTGACTAACTCACTCGACCCACCTAACCAATCTGCCCATCCACACCCACCTGGCGAACTTGTCCGACCAACCACCAAAACAACCTATCACATCCACCCTGTCTGACCAATTTACCTGACCAACCAACATGACCAACCTACCCTGACCAACCTTCCTTGTTTAACCTACCTGAGCCAACCTTCCCAACCAACCCACCTGACCAACCTACCTGACCAGCTTACCCGACCAACCTACCTGACCAACCTACTTGACCAACCTACCCAACCAACCTTCCCGACCAACCTGCCTGTCCAACTTGTCCGTTTAACTATACGAAACCTTGAAAAAATTGCTCCATGTGAAATCGCCTTTCCTCAAAATGTCTTTTTAGAAATTTTCCAACAATTCAAAATTTGATTTTTGAGATTTTCCACAAATTCTAAAATCAAAGTGGGCTTCTTGAAATAAAACCTGTTTTATGTCTATATATTTAAAATAAAAAAATATATTTGGGATGGTTTTGCAGTCAATTTTAATTAATTTCGTATCCATATTTAAATATGAAAATATATATGGAATGGTTTTATAGTTAATTTTATATCTTTATTTAAATATGAAAATATATCTGGAATGGTTTTATAGTTAATTTGATATTTATATTTAAATACAAAAATATACATGGATGGTTTTACAATTAATTACATTCTCCTAGTCTGAATCATCTCCCTCTTCTAGTTTCTTCAGAATATCTTCAATAATTCTATGGTTACCCCGAGGTTCAATCACATCATACAAAATAAACCTGGAAGTGTATCACATATATTGAATGTCATTATCTTAGCTGCTAGGACATAAGGTGTTTTTAATTATTCAAATATGCATATTTTAAGCTAAAATATGTTTTAAAACCGATAAGAACCATATTCCAAAGCATAAATAATGTTTAGCGGCTGCTAGCCCATATAAAATGAAAACATGTTTTGTTTATTGTTTTGAAGATCAATGTTAGATTCCCTAAAATCAGTAAATGAATCTTCCCAGATCTGCACAGTTTAATCTTAAATACATTTTAAAATTGATAATAACCATAATCCAAAGCATAAACAATGCCTAGCGGCTGCTAGCACATATAAAAAATGTGTTCTAATTATTGTTTTACAGATCAATATTGGATTCCCTAAAATCGTTAAACGATTTTTACTAGATCTGCATAGTTTAATCTTAAATATGTTTTAAAATTGATAAGAACCATATTCCAAAGCATAAATAATGCCTAGTGGCCTCTAGCCCGTATAAAACAAAACATGTTCTATTTATTGTTTTGCATATCAATGTTGGATTCCCTGAAATTATTAAATGTTTTTTCCCAAATTTGCATAGTTTAATCTTAAAGGCATTTTAAAACTGATAAGAACCTTATTCCAAACCAAAGTTAAGCCTAGCGGCCACTAGCCCGTACAAAACAGAAACATGTTCTGTTTATTATATTGTTGATCAATGTTGGATTCCCTGAAATCATTAAACAATTTTTCCTAGATTCATTAATTTAATCAATAATATGATATATTGGACTCTAAAAGGAGTTATAACGGGTTCCAATATTTTAATTTTTGGATGCCAATATTTTGATATTCAGATTCCAATATATGTGATTTTGAATTTCAATATATGTGATTTTGAATTTCAATATATGTGATTTTGGATTCCAATATATGTGATTTTAGAGTATATTGGGATCCAAAACTAGTAATATTGGATTCAAATATTACCTTTATTTTTTAGCTACTCAGATTGGAATAAGTCCAAATTTAGTGAACTAAGTGTTAGATATATATTACAAGCGCCATTATTCATGCACAAAGAGTGGAGGTATTTTAATTAGGAGAGGTCCCACTAGTTGGAATATATATAATTAATAGTTTAAGTTAGGTTTTAGTATTTAAAAAACATGTTATATGTTTTTAAGATAAGTGGCCAAATAAAAACTATGCCATGATTTAAAATGCACTAAGGGTTTATTTAAAGTTCATAAAATTCTATAGAAAAGTGTATATAGGTTAGAATATATGTATTATACAAATTTTTATATAAATTTCCAACTTATTAAATAGGAGGAGGGGTATTAGGTTAGACATGGGTTTTGAGAAACTCCAACCTCCAACCAAGATTTAGTTCTGGCTAATAGGAAAAATTAAAACCCTATATTTGTGGAGGGTTTTCTCCATCCTATGAGACCTTTCTTTTATCCTTGGATAATATTTTTACTACACATTTGAACCATACAATAAATCATAAATTAATTCTTTCAAAATTATTCAACCAAATAAACTTTACCTGCAAATGGAGGGTGGGCCCAGAGAATGAATTTCTAGTAGAGTAAAATTTACATAATATTTCATGCAAGAGAAAATTCAAGAGATGATGTGTCACGTGAAATGGAGGGGGTATTTATCTTCAACCAACCATAACCACAAAACCATTATAACCTTTGATAATTTATTAAATTAAACATTTAAAACCCACTTTGGTACCATGTGAGGTCTTAGGGGATAATAATATTAACCTAGTTGAATATTAATTAAATAAACTAAATTAAATATTATATAAAACATTAAAAATATTGCAACAAAACGAAATCACACAAAAATACAAAATTAACGTGGAAAACCCCAAAGGGTGAAAAACCACATTGAAATATTTTCCATTAACAAGAAAATCATAGTTCAGTACATTCTTCTTACCTCACTTCTCTCCTGTTATGAATTCACAATTTGAAATTCGCACAATGTGATTTGATATATCACTTGACCCTACGGTTCAATGTAAACATAATAAATGGATTTGACTTCTCACGAAGCACCCCTATTTAAATAATAACTTATTTATTAATACCAATTAACCTAGAAACATATAATTTATATTAAATAAATTAAAATATATAATATTCTAATTTATTTAATTATAGACTATAGTTTATAACTATATCACTTAATATTATATTGTCAAACATGATAGTGGGAGGGGCACATAAAAATTCCATGGTCTCAGAGGTAGGGGAGGAATAGTGCTATGTGTTGGTGCAAAGTGGGTTGGTTTATCTTGAAATACAATAGGATTGAAATTTTGATCATAATTATGGACTATATAATTCCTATAAACATATGAAGAAAGAAATACATGCCTTTTATTTATAAAATTGGTATGGATCGAGTTAGAGGGATAGTAACAATGTTATGTTTCCATAAGGCTCGAATGCAAACCATAATCACACAAATAATGAGGACACTTATAAAAATCACACACATGCCCTAAGGTATACCAAGGGTTTGAAGAACAACATGCCTAATGTAAAGGAACTACTAAGATATTAGATTGGGTGAAAGGTTCAATCAAAAGTTGGTTCACCAAAATTTATAAACCCTAATTAATTTTAATTAGGCTATGTAAATGATACTATACTAACAAAGCTTATAAATACACTCATATTTATGTTACATATTAGATAAAAGAAATATATAACACCACAGTTGTGATGGATAAATAATACATGAAATTTGTAATGTAAACAAGATAGAAAGAGGAACTTATCTCGTTTAGGAATTTGTCAAGGTATATTTATGAGTGATCTGGGTAGGACTAAAATCTGTGAACTTTTCAAATCAAATGTTATGGATTTTAAGGTATATGTTCATGAACATATACAAAGGGAAGGAGCATATGGTATAGTCTAAACCAAGAATTATGGCCTTGAAACTATAGGAAACAAGGATTTACAACTAGTATTACTCAGTGTATGTTGTTTTTTATCACTCTTTAATATGTTCAACTTCACACATAACCATATATTTTACACCTTAACCTACAAAATAAACCCTAACTATCCTACAACACACTCAAGAAATCATTGGATTTAAAATAAATATGTAAATGCTTGAGTTTTACTAACCTCGTTGGTCACTATGTATGTGAGTCACCAATCATTGCACTACAATTTAGACTCAATGTAGTTCTACTAGTGTTTTCTGTTGATGTACATGTAATTAAACCTCGACCTAGTTTGGCCCTTGTGTCTCAACATTGGTAGCAAGATATGCTATTTATCCCCGATAGAAACCTCTATGTGTAGATGAAGAAATAATATATATTCCATCATATGCTATGTATGCACTATGCAAACGTGTATATTACTTCTTTAACTTAGTAGATGGTAGATATATAACTACCTGCTAGATGATAAATGCTTACATTAGCCTTGTATATATAGGGGTCATAATTTGAATTTATCACTTTAGTGGAGAAAAGGGATAACCCATAACATAATAATTTTTTCATAAAAATATTAATGAAACAACTCAGAAGATACAAATTAGAGAAAACCATAGGGGTTTCAAAACATACAACTAGTTCAGGACCATATGTATAGTTTTGATCGATCTCTATGGTTTTGGAAAAATAAAAGATGGGGCATAAATGAAGAAGGATATGACCAGGGATCCCTATACTTCCACCAAAAAATCATGACAAAAGTTGGAACATTAACACAAGATTAGTAAAACTAAGAAAAAAATATGGAAGAAGAAGAGGTCATGCCACTAAAATCTAGATTCAAGGTTTGGAACTCATGCATATGTAATTGTAATAAAATTGTGTTGTAATAATGATTTTTTATAGATTTTGATGTCTACAATTATGCCCTTGTTACTAAAAATATAATTTTGAATTTTTAAAAAGTATGAATAGAATCAAATCAAACAAAAAAAAGTTTACAATAAATGTACAAAATTAAAGAAAACCCTCCAAGTAAATTGAAAATATAGTCTTTATGATTGATATATGTGATGAAAGGTGATGTAGAAATTAGTAAGCCCTAAGAAGAGAATCAAAGTGAAGGATTGACCATGAGACCCTAGGAAAATTTTGAAAATCATATTTAGGGAAAGAGAAAGATGAAAATGAGGTTTATATTTGAATATATAATGCAGATATGAAACCATATGACAACTATGGTTTGGAACAAGGTGAAAGATTCAATTGTAAGTTAGGTTCACTAAATGTTTACACCCTAATTATAATCTAGGTTTTTGTAATGTCCCCTTTTCCTGCACCAAAGGCCTAAGGTCCAAGTCGAGTCTGAACCGTAGTCAGACCTAGGGGGCTGTGGATGCTGGAAGCTTTTGGGAAGGGGCCTTGTGGTTTTAATATCCCAGTTTTGCGTTTGGGGGTCACTTTTGGACAATAAGCGACTCAAAAAGGAAAAAATGTAACTATAGTTACTCTTATTTGATCAGCCCCTCCATGGAATGAAATGCACCTAGGGTTATGGGGGTTCTTTTACTAAGGAGAAGTATATAAGGAGCCAGGGGAGGAAGAAAATGAACCTTTTTGTCATATAAATTTTTAGCCTCCTTCACGTGTAACTACTACTGTTGCGCATCTATAGCTTGTGGATTCAAATCCCACAGGGACCCTAGCTTTGGTGGTGAGAGACCCATCCCTAGCTAGCAAGGCATTCTTCGATAGTGAGAGATCTACCCTAGTCTGTCATTTTGGAGCCATTTTTAGGGTTGTGTGGCAGAGACATTATCAGAGGTTTCAGAGAAAGGATTTCATGGGTTTTGGGGGAATTTGGGGAAGATAATTAGAGGGTCTCTAAATAATATTCATGATAGCCTTTTGGGCTAGGCGTGGCAGCACATTGAAGGAACCTCTATCATTTTCTGACCCCTTTCCCAAGTGTGGCGACTTACAGCCTGTACGTGGAGGGTTTTCCAGTTTTAGGGGTATTTGGGAAAGATAACTAGAGGGGCTCCAGATTAGATTCATGGTAGCATGTTGAAGGCACCTCCATCATTTTCTAGCCCCTTTCCCAAGCATGGCAACTTACAGCCTATATGTGGAGGGTTTTCCAATTGTCTAGGCTCGCTGTGATTTCCTGACAGCATTTTAATCTTTGTAATATGCCAAAAATAGTTTCCGTATGCCATTTATAATAATATCAAGCCCCTCTTTTATTTTCAAGTAATTTGGGTGGTTAATTTTGGAAATATTAAGTTTTTTTAGTTCGCTGTCCTTACTGTATAAATATGGTAAGATCAGTATTAGATGTGGCTACAAATTTTCTATATTTTGTGTAATTTTTAAGTTGTATCCCATTAGGGATATTTCAGTTTTATGAGATGCAAAAATGTAAGAAGGATGTAAGGGTTTACAATGAATGCATTACTCCAATCTTATAAACTTCAAAATTTAATCATTTACAGTCATAATAATTCATTCATGAATATAACAATCGATAAAATATAAGTAATTTCTCAAATACATGAGAGGAGAGAGGAGCTTATCTCTGTAATGAAGAATAAGAAGGATCTGGATGTGAAGGATGATGGAATAAGTATATCAAAAGCTAGTAATGTTTGGTGTAATTTTTGGAGCTATAAACTAAATAGGGGTAGGACCATATAGTTATTGTATGATCCAAACCTAAATTAAATAGTGCTAAACTATAAATGTATAGTCTTAGAAAATTTGATAGTATGGAAAATATGAACTATACCCATATTTTTCTCTTACTTACATAGATTTGGGATGACCTATGATCAAATTCAACAAAGTAGAAACCATAAAAACCTAAAGAACCCTTCATTAGGGAATTAGGAAACTAAAAAGAGAAATCATGTGTGTGTGGTTGAGGTTGGACTACCTTTGATAGTTATACTCCCAAATACTGAACCAACCGTAGTGGTATAATTCATTCCCTCATTGTGGTATCAAAACTCATGTAGTTCTCCTAGATGATTTTGTAAGTGTGAGTATGTATCCAACCCTCTAGGTGTGCCTCCATTTCGCTTGACACTAAGATAATGAGGTAAATAGAGTGATCATAATATTTATAAGCTATGAATTTATGACCTTTACATGCTTTGAAATTGAGGAATCTAGACTCTTTAACATTTTTGAGTACTTCAAACATGTAGTAGAGACTTCTCTATATAATGTGTGGTTGATTTGGGAAGATTTATGAACCTTTAGGTGATTTTGGAATGATATTTGCAATAGGATATTGTAATCATGTTAGGTTAGTTATTTAAAGTGACATTGGATTATTTATAAAACATTTTTAGGTGAAATATTCTAATAAATTTAACCCTAGGAAGACAAAATGACTCAAAGAATATATTCAAATTGAAAATAGAGTCAATGATTTTAAGGATTCGGGACCATACAAGTAGGAAAACATTGGACTCCACATCTTGACCTAGTTTTTACTATTATAAGATAATATTCTCGTAATTTATTATAGAGAAGAGTGTAATGATAAAAAAAAGTCACATGAGATATATAGAAATGAAATGTTTAGATTTTGAATGTGAGAATTTTTGTTAGCAAATGAGTATGATAAACATTGACATTGCAAAAGGGAAAGTTACCAAATTTTACTATCTAAAATTTTAGAGTAGAAGCATAAAAAGGTGGAATTCATTAATGAAACAACATGAAAAAGGAACACAAGGAACAACTCTTACTGTGGAGAGTCCAAGTAGTCAAAAATTAATCTTGGAACAAATAAGTTAATATTGTAGGACTTTTTCATTTCATTTAAGACCTTTAAAATACCAATTGATAAGGGGCTCAAATTTATTCTTACCTATTTTGTATGATGTAGGAGCATATGATTCATGCATAATTTGACATCAACCAAAAACACTTATCTTTGTAAATAATGTTTTGTACAATGATTTTATGCAATACTAATGAAAAATACCAATGTATAGTTCTAGTGCACAAAAACTATCTACAACTCCTTACCACTCTTGTGCAAGAAAAAACATTTATTTCCTCTCCTTATCAAAATTTAGGATGGTGCATAAATATTTGGAATCCATGTAATATTGTGGAAGTCAAAAAACATGGTAGAATTCACACACTAATATAGAAGCTACACAATACTACAAAAGCTTAAAAAATATATAGAAGTCATGTAACAGTAGAAAAAATGCACAACATTATGGATGCCATGTAGTATTGCAAAATATTCTCAAGATTACTCATGTTTTGTAAGCATGTATATAGCCATGAAACACTAAGGATTCTACAGAAACTTATCATCTTCCATGAAATCCTATGCAAAGCTATAAAGTACTATGAAATTTATTGATGGTTTTTTAAACTAATGAATCATATCTAGAAATGTGAATGTCATTTTAATACTATTATATGCTAGTAGAAGATATTGAAAAATGCGATTTAATGAGACCACTCTAAGTCAATCAAATGATTGGATCCACACAAAACAAGATTTCTTGTCAACATTTTTATAATTTTAAACATGCATACTTGGACCTTGATCCATAATACATGGATAAGGAGCACCTAATTCAAGTTTGGATTTACAAAGTAGGAAATTATGAGAATATAAATGGTTGACCATGGAAATTTTGAGAGAATATTCCTCCAGATATAAATTTAACCAAATTGGTATATTTACCATTCCACCTAAGCACACATAAATTTTATAAATAGAAGGGAGTCTCATACTTTGAAGGTAAATTATTCCTAGAGAGATCAATTTTTATTTAAATATTGAGAATTATTTTTGAGAAAATCTTGTCCTATAACAACCCTCCTTACAGTTATGAGCTTGAATCTAGTTTTATAGAGGCTTTGCAAATTACACAAGCTTAAGATGGTTTAAGATGGGGAGTTATTATCATAATCCTTATGTAGTCTCATAGAAAACTACGATTATAGGGTATTGACATTTTCTAGATTAGTACTTTACTTTCCTTACATTTATTAGAAATATTGTCATTTATTTCTATCTTATAATTTTTTCTTAGTATCTCACATTTTTTAGGTCTACTTTGACAAGTTTTGTATCATGGATAATTTTTGTGGCGAATATTCGTAATATGGAAACTATTCCATTTTTGAAAAAATTGAAAAGGCAAATTTTTTGGCGTGGGTCAATGACCTATTTGCCTAAAAATTACAGTTTAATTTTTTTAGGGGTTGTCTTCGCCTACCCTTGAAACCATACCCTATATAGTCCTATATTATTTACCAGGTAGAACACTACTAGCTCAATCATACCACCTGGGGGCATATGTATTATCAAGTACAGTAAACACACAGCATGAGGGTGGAAGCTACAGATGTGTGACACGAGAGCGGAGGCTGCTGACGTACAATAGGGAGAGTTTGTTGACATGTGATAGGGAGAGTTTGTTGACGTGTGACAGGAGTGTGGAGGAAGTAGACACGTGACAGAGTTTCTTGATGCGTGACATGAAGATTTTGTTGTCGCGTGACTAGAGGGAAGAGGCTATAGATGTGTGACAGAAAATATCCTGTCGTGCGTCTGCAACCTTCTGTCGAACCACTTAAAAATTAGGTAAATTTTTTTCTGTCAAACCTCCAAAAAATTTTCCTTCTCATGAAACTGGTTCTAAGGATATTCACTAGGTATTTTCCACCTCCGATTTCTAAGAGATCTCTTAAAATGAACCCCAGTTTGTATGCTAGAAGGCATCCCTTCATTGGGAACCCTAATCATGACTACGTCATAACTCTTCATCATGGATTGTTATGGAAATTAAATTTTCTATTACTACTATACCATCCATATTGTAACTTCATACTACCTCCTTATATCACACAAATCAAATGAATTTATGCCATCTCCCAACATCTTCTATCAGTCATCATTCCTTCCCTCTTCCCAATTTTTTTTGGAATGCATATAGCTGACATCATTCAACCAATTAATGATCATGCAAGGTAAAATTTAATACCCCTTTTTTAAAAAAATGGATCTTACTTGGAAATTTTCTAAAAATGACTTTTGAAATCTTGGCAAATGCTACGAATTGAAAGGAATTTTTTCGACTGGTAGAAACTACCGAATGATAGTATAATGCTATTGACCGGTAGAAAAATTATCTTTCGTGCACACGGTAAAGGTGATTTGAATATATATTTTTGGATATTAGTGTAAATGATAGGAAAACCAAACCAAAAAATTAACTTATACCTAGAAAATTTAGGCAAAATAATAAACAACCTAACACCTCAAAATTAGCCAAATCCAAATTTCAAAAACCCAAATATTTATGAATTAACAAAGATGGACTAGTAAAATTTACACTGCGATGATGTATTATAAAAATATATAAATAATTCATTTCATCATCTAAATGGTGGTGTGATATAATTGAATTTAATTTACATCATCTATATATAGGTTTCATTGTTATAAGTTTTGAAAAAACATCATTAAATATTATTATCTACATTTTCTCACAATTTTAAAGGTTTAAGATATTTTAGGGTTTGGTGGAGCTTAGACTTGGTAATCATTAATAGATTATTTGGTTTCCATGATAATAAAAAAGCATATGACTTGAAAATTTCTACCTTATTTTTTGGGCTCCCTAAATTTAGCTACTCAATTCTTATTCTTATCTTTCTCGAGATCCACCCATAAAATCCTTCACAAGGTACTCTAAATCAATGAGGTGGATTATTTTGTATACCATTTCCACTTATAAATAAACATATAACCATAACACTTTCCTTTATGTTTGTTTGATTGATTACTATGGTGGATCTTGTATTAAAATAAGTGTTTTATCCCTTCTACACCAAATACATAAAATTTGTAATAACCATGTGTAATGTAGGTTACTGAATATAAATATTACTAATTAGATCTGAAATAGAGTAATTAAATAAATATGAGTGGAATAAACATAGAAAAAGGTATGAAGCTAGGTAAAGTGGAATAATATGACATATATATGAAAGTTGTTTAAGTGTAATAGGATAAAAATACCTAGAAATGGGCTAGGATAAATTCAGGAATTAGTAACTTTTTTTGTACTTTGAGGGTTTTTATAGGAAAATCTAATAAAAATCTAGAAAGTATCGTGAATTATAGGGTTCATAGTTAACACTGTGTAGGAAAGAATCTATGGTGATATGAAACAAGTTTCTAGGGATACTAAAAATGATCTAAATTTTATGGTATAAGTTCACCTCTATTTTACCTTATGGATTATAGACTCGTGTTTATATGATATTTCGTAATGATAAAAATTTATTCTCTTATTTATATAATACTAGTAGTAAACTTAAAATAATGCACAATAAAATGTGTTTAGAGAAAATAAGATAGGCTATTCTCATCACTACTCCAATGCAAGTGAGTTCTATACCACATAAAAATATTATAAAGAAGGATCAATCCACATGTAGTTATCCAAAAATACTATATGAATACAACTATGGAAATATACAATGAAATTATAATGTTCCTTCACTTGACACAAGAAACTTGCAAACATGGAAAATTGACATTTGTACTTCATATTTAACATATAGTCTAATCTTGGGATAATTTTGAGAAATGTATGATGATTGCAAAGCCTAATAATGATATACAATGAATTTGTAATTACTTTAATATTTTACCTAAAGCTAAAGATCCATGAGGGAATTTAATTTTATATGAACACTTTCATCAAATTCCCTCCTAATGTTAACTTGAAAGTCACACCTATGCTAAACTGTGAAACACACAAATTGAAAAATCAATGGTTAGATAAACAAAGGAAAACTTTGTGAAAGATGGATAATATCATGAATGATAATTTATAAAATTTGGTTTCATGTATGAGACTTTCCACATATCTGTGATTTTCTCCTAAATGTTAAATACTTAGGAAAAAATAATGGAGAAAGGTTATTTGAAATATAAGTGATTATCATATTGCATATTTTAAAAATGAGGTTGACCAAGTGGACTTAAGATTGATTAGAAGGTGAAAATGTGTGAAAAAGAGTAAATCAAGTATTTCTAGTGCAATTGCATAAAAGGAGTAATTATTAAAATTTCCAATTGCCTTCGACCAAATTTAGGATATTAATTTTTTTCCCCATTTAATCTAGTATTTGAAATGAAAATAAATAAATATTGGTTTAAATGGATGATATAAATATGTATCTATATTTTTTTAATATAATATTTTATGAAACTATAGATTTTATACCATCCTACATATGTACTTACAAAACAAATGATAAATAAGTGTATTAATATTTAATAAATCAACCTAAGAAAATTTAATTTTGAACATATGAATTTTGAAATGTTGAAAATTGAAAGAGAACATAATCAAATACACTTGAGAGTATGTGAATCATGTTTTCACTTCATTAAATATTGTAGATATTGTGCTAGGATGTGTAGATACCTAAATATAGACCTATGAGTATTTAATAATTAATCCTTGGCATTAAGATTAATCCATAACTCTTTATGTAATTAATTAACTATTTATTACACATTCCTTACTCGATAAACACTAAAATATACTAGGAAACACATATTATCCATGATTAAATATTAATAAAATCCATTATTAGTATAAAATGCACATGCCCAACTATCAAGCCACAATATCCAATAGTTTGATTACATTTTGCATTATGCTTAGACACAACCAGCCATGAAAAATAAAATTTCATATAGAATATTTTGTTAAAACCTAACAAATTCATCATAAATACATTAATTATCAAATTTTACAAACCAAAAGTTACCCTGGTTTGTCATGTGTTATTTAAATGGGAAATATTAGTGCAATAGTCAATTATATAAGCATCATAACCTAACCCATTCAACGGGCCTTTTTGGCCATTGTGTCTAGGTGTTTTCATTGATTTCAAATCCATTAATGGAAAAGGGTATGTAGAGTTTCTTGATGAGTCTCCATGAGGTGTTATTCTATGTTAAACAATGAAGGTTGGTTGGTAGTGACATGTTTTGGTGGTGTTACTATGAGTGTCCTAAAGAATGGTCTAGTGTGTATGGTACAATCATGTATGAGTCCTGACACTAAGTTGTTTGAATGGTTGGTCATGCAGGTCATAGAATGGTCCATATGATGTTTCAAGGGTGTATAAATGTCTGCATGTGAGTCATCCATGGTCAGTTCATGAAGTTTGTCATGATGTGAAGTGGTCATTCTAGGCCTATTCTTAGTCCTAGATCATGCAAAATGAGTTGGAGGTATGATTTTTGGAGCTAGATCACTCAAGTATTTTTGAAGAATGGTCATAGTGAATTTTGGAATTTTATATGACATATATTAGGAGTTTCTAGGTTATTACTCGAAGAGGTTTGAATGATGATTTTAGGTCATTTGATGCAAGAACAGTTGAGAACAAGGTAGGATTGACATAGGTAAGTCAGTTGTGGTTGGAGAGTATTAATATGTATTTAATTAGATAGGTGAGACTTAGTTCTAAAGTTATCAGGAGGTTTTCATGATGCTTCATGCCAAGTTTCAAGTCACTAGGTGATGAGTATTTTCTCAAGATATTTGAGGTTTTTTCCAAAACCAAGTTTGCAAAGGTGAAAAATTGTGCTAAAAGTTGATCTTTTAGATGCTCGTTGTGGATTGTGTAATTTTGCAGGGGGACCTGAGTTATTTGGAATTATATAATTAGGTCATATATGATTTATTTTCCAAAAATAATGATGTATGGTTTTATTATCGCATTTTTATGAACGATCATTAAGAAGGTAAACATGTGTTATAACCCTCCCAAAACTCGTAGGTTGAAAGTCGACTTAGAGAAAAATGCTTGTACGATGTCTATTTTTGATTTACTTTTTCTATTGTGATAATTTTATGATGAAGAGCAATCCTTCAAATTTATAATGATGTATTTAATAGAGGTTCTGGTTGTTTTTGGAACCCACCCAAAAAAGGAAAGTTTCTAGAAAGTTTCAGTGTGTGACAATTTTTTCCCATTGGACATATTTTCTAAATTACCATGTATTGAAGCATGTTAGTCTGTACTACATGTACATGATGATTTCAGATCATGGTGGTACCTCTCAAATTACAAAGTGTGCCCTATTTATGAAAATTTATTTTTAGGTAGTTTTGGGATATTTTTGAGAAGTACTGTGGTAAAAGCGATTTTAGAGGAGCTACAAGTGGAGTTAAGATTTTTTTTTAAATTCATGATCCTATGGTTCTAAAATATTTCCAATGATATATCACAATTGAATTTTTGATGAGGTATGAAGAAGTTATGACCTATTCTTTGAGGGTTAACTTTTCAGGGTGTTTGGTTAAGCATGGTCTTAAGAGACTTCATGAAGTTTTCTGATTGTTCTGAGTTGTTTCATGATTTTTGTATGTTTTATGAGTTCTTATAAAACATTTCTAATTTTTTTCCATGTTTTTATGAAGTGTATTTCTATCTCTATTTCATTATTTTTGGTCATGGATGTTTGTTTTGGGGTTTCAAGGCTTGTTGTGTTCCAAAAGGTGGTCTTGGAGGCTTTAGGAGTTCTTATGGTGACCCACATGGACCCGTTTATGATATTTTAATGATGTTATTATAATTTGGAAAAAAAAATTACACTATTAAGGCCAACCTAGGTGAATTAGTGAAAAGAAACAGGTATAAAATCATATCAGAAGGTTCATTTGTACTAGTTGTTGGTGTGGTGAAAAAGTGTGACCCAGGGGGTAATTTTGGAGCTTCAAAGAGGTATGAATTACCATCATGAGAGGGTGATGATTATGTAATTTTATTCTAATGAGGAAGAATAAAATTTTGAGCTAGGGAAAAGAATGAAATCAACTTGAGGTGAGATATATTTTAGTAAGGAAGAAGAAAGTGTGCTTGAGAAGGGTTTTGAGAGAGAGGAGCTAAATTTTTTATCACCATAAGTTGTTGCAGAAAAATATCTTCAGCGATCAACCATTTTTAGGTGGACTAAGTTTTTTCTTACTCATATTTTGGGGTTGTATCCTCCTTGTGGGGTTGGTGCCTTAGTAAACTAGGGATTGGTGCTCATTTTAAGGTTGGTGCTCTACTAAACCAGGGGTTGGTTCTCCTTTTGAAGTTTGTGATTAAATAAATTTATTTGCTTTGAGTAATATAAGTATATTTTTATTGGTTTTTCTTTCCCTTTAGGTTTTCCCACTTCTATATGGTGTTCATGTGTAATCTCTTGCATCTTGCTCTTCATGTACTTGTGAGTGATTTAATGTTTACACACCTAATGTGTTCATATGGTTAATGGATGATTAAATGGTTGAATGAAATGATGAATGTAATGATAACGGAAAATGAAATGAAATTTTTGTATGGACTTGCTTCACCCCATCCTCTCATTCCATTGTGTCTTCCATAATGATTTGGTATCATATTTGTTCCTTGTGAAGCAAGTTTGATAACCTGAAGGAGATCCTCTTGAAGAAACAAGCAATGGGTAAATTTTTAGATGTTGAAGTTTCTATTGAGAAAGAAGTATGCTATAGCTAAAGATCTCCTTAATTCATGGGTTTATAGAGACTAGGTTAGTTACATGAAGGAGTCAAATCATGGACAAGCCATCAAAATGCTAGAATATCAAGTTGAGAGTATGTATAAATCCCTAAGGGATAAAGAATATACTTTTCCTAAGTATGAAGAAAGGTTTAAATATTTAGAATCTAATTTTGAAAGTGCATCCAACATATTGAAGATGTATGGATAAGTTGGAAAAGTGATCTGAATATTTTGATGGTAATCTTGGAGAGTCAAAGAGAATTTAGTGACAAAGACATGCCTAGGTTTCAAAGGAGATCATGTGAAGAATTACGAAAAAGTCAGGTCTGATCACCCAAGAAAACATGAAGGTGACCAATAAGATTAATTAAAAGAAGTATATACATAATAGAAAACCCAATGCAATGAGGTATGGTCATTCCTTCAATGGATATTGTTATTCATGTAATGAATTTGGTCATAAAGGTAGAAATTGCAAAAAGAAGTTTTCAAAGAGTGAGTTCTCATGGAATGGTGAAAGCTCTTTCAAAATTCAGTGTTTATCAAGTTGTGGATATGGTCATAAGGCTAATGAGTGTTGTTGGAATATTAATCTCTATCACTCAAAGATCAAGAATGGTATTATGTGTTACAACTGTCACAAACAGGGCCATATTTCAAGATATTGCAACTATAGGGAATATCCAAGGCATAGCAACTGGTTTCAACCTTCTAAAAGGAAAGATAAGAATTCATTCAACAATAAAATCAATCCTAAGCATGAGGATAAAAAGGTATGGAGGCCTAATTCATCAAAAGGGGAAGCCAATGCTGCAAAGATCACTCTAAAGCTAAGATCTACCAAGGAAGAACAACATATACTCAAGTAGGTCAAGAAGACTTATCCTATAGAAGAATAATGTATAAATAAGGTAGTTAAGGATATATATCAAGAAAGTTATAATTATGATATACAGGGTATTAGTTCTGAGGAGAAAATGCATGATAAGAAGGAGAATTCCAAACAAGGTGAAGTGTTTGTAAAAGTTGACAAGGCCAAGAAGGTATAAAACATAGTTTTCATGCCCAATACTATTCATAAAGGGATGCTAGATCTAATTACAAATAAAGACATCCACCTGTGCTTATTAGGTTCCCATTCATAAGATGAAAATATTGGAGATGAGATTATTGTACCTGAAAAAGAAATAAATTCAAAGGGAATCAACAAGAAGGAAAGAGAGAGTACAAATTCCATGGGTTCATTTTTTAATTAGGTATTGTTTTAGTGACCTAATGAAGATTTGTGTGTCTTCTATAGGATATTATAAGACATTCATTTGAAAAAGGAAGCATTGGTGTTGGTTGTAAGCTCCTACAAGTTGTATCAGTCATGTTTAGGTATGTGTACTCTACCTTTGTCTTATTAATTAAGTCCTACTTTGAAAATTGTAGGATCTCAGTTAAAGTTTTTTGAAATTTTGTTGAGTGTCTTGAAAATAGATATAAGGATATGATAGGTATTTTGATATTATTTTGGTGTCATAGTTCTGTCATGAGTGTTCAAGTAAACGGTTGTCTCAATTTGATGTGTGTTAAAATGGTTTCATATTGTGTCTTATAAGTATCAAGAAGTTTTGTCATGAAAATATCTCATGGAGTATTAATAGTTATGTCTCAAGATATCTTGTGTCTAAGATCTATGATAGTTTCTGATTTATTGTTCATTAAGAAGTTTGAGTTCTTTCTCCCAAACTTGATCTATGTATGGAGTCAAAACGTAAAGGTTTTATTCTTAAGGTTTGATAAATGGACGTGTGTTTCAAAGTATGTGTCTACTGTCTCATGGATGAATGAAGTTCTTTAATTTCATATCAAGCCTAAAAAAATCTAGTTAGAGTTATCTGAGTCAAAGTATAAGAGTGTTATCAGAAGATTCTATGATGTGTCCTTGAGCATATATGAGTTCAAATTGTGGTCATGCTCTGTCAAGTCTATGTTAGTATGAACTAAATATTCAAATTGGTGAAAAATATTTATATTAGTTTTGTAAGGTCTAAAATTATTCATACCAAGAAGGACCCAAGGATGTAAAAAAATTGAAAAAGGAAGGTTTTCATTCATGAAGATTTATTGTCTCAAGGTCTAGTTGTTGCAAGAAAAAGAGTATCTAGGTGGTTAATGTCACTATCTCGGTGATCAAGTTTGGTAAATATCTTTATAGGTTACATGATCCAAGGAGATGTAAGGTTTATAGTGCTAGAATCATTAAGATGAGTTGAAAAATTAATTCAATAAATGATGAAGATATTTTAGTAGTATGAATATGTGATCATGTTTTTAACAGTAGTACTATAGTCATATAAAGTGCCTTGGTCTCAGAATGGAGAGTGTTTGTTTTTAAAACAAAGTATGATATAAGGTCTTGAAATATTTTATCACATGATGTATTAAGTCATGAAGATTAACCTATCAGGAATATGCCCTGAATGGTGCACTGTCATAAGAAATAAGGAAAGTTGTGTTACTCCAAAAGACTCAAAAGGGTGGTCTTGAGTAGAAATTATGTGTTAGCAATATTTAAAGATCATATTTCATCAAGAGTTTGTAGTCTAAGAAGGTAAAGAGAATATTCCTATGGGGAGTTATGTTCCTCAATGATCAGGTGTAATGTTATCCATTAGATCCTAGTATGAGTGGAATTTTAAGGTACTTAAATATAAAGATGATGTCAGGATTTGACTATCAAGTTGAAATGCGTCAAAGCATATGTGTATGGTTGTGCTAGCCATGAGTAAAGTTATAAAGTATGTTCATTAGTGATGCATAGTCGTCAATATCATGAGAAGGTATTTGTGGCTAGGCTATCAAAAGAAAAATTACAATCCCCATACCCATTATACATTCTTTCCCAAATACCATTATCCACTAACATAGTTCTTGCAATATTTCTGTAGATCTCCACCCTATTTTTGTTCTCTCCTTTTGTTTACTCTACAGGTGCTTATATTCATAGCCTTTATGGGCTGATAAATCATCCCCCAATGCCCGTAGATCCGATGCCAAGTGTTTGAATGTGGTACACTATGTGAGAATTCTCTCCCAGGCCTGATATTTCCACTTTTCGCCATGATGTGCTTCCAGAAGCTTCTATCACATGCATGCTCCTTCCTAGGCCAACCTGTCACTAGGCTGGCACCTTATCCACTCAGCATGCGCAGTTGGGTCATGCTTTTCACGTGTTCTACCCCAAATGCCCAATTTTTCTAAGTCCTGAACCCTTGGTTTTGTTTTCGCATGTCGTGTATGCCACAGGCTTCCTTAAACCCTTCCCTGCACGCTTTATCCTTGCGTGCCTTTTGTACTTAGCCGACATTCTAGGGGCCAAACATCACCCCACACTACACCTATTCTACATCTGTAGGAACACTTTTCTAGTGAAATAAAGAATACAACAGGCTTACGCCTTGGAACAAGAATAAGGGGATGAAAGAATGGGGGAAGAAGAAAGAATGGGAGAGTAAAGGAATCACTACAAAAAGCTAGGAAAAACCTTTTGCAATCCGGCCTCCAACTTTTTCCAAGCATCGACTTCTTCCTGCGCTCTCTAACAGAGGTCGTCGACCAGGGTGCTCACCTCCCCAAAATTTAGTCCATCTCCTTATGTGCTTATGATATCAGTGATTTTCTCCAACTCCTTGGCTATATCCTCCAGCACGTCCATTCTTCATGTAATATGTGGATGTAGTTCCTTCAACCAGTTTTTAATTGAACCCCTTAAGGTTTTAATGGCTTCATATTTCCTCTCGACCTTGGAAAGGATTTTATCCCTTTCCACCCTATTTTCCTTATTCTTCTCCTAGAACTCATTGAGATTTGCTTCATAAGTGGCGACCAAGGGGCATTCCACTTTGTCTATGTCCACATAATTATCATACGCAGACTCAGCAGTTCAGGAAGCAGCCCTTACATCAGCAAGAACCTTTCTGTATTCTATGATGAGTGCTACGATATTCAACTTATCCTCTTTCTCTAGGCATGTAGAAAATTCTTCTGTAAAATCCAAGGCTAGTGGCTATCTTTCCATGGTGAGGATCCTTGTTAAATCCTCTAGGCATCCCAAGGAAGATCCATACTTCTATGTGGGCGATGCTAGGTCTGGATGCTTCAATACTATCACCTCATTGATGGATTCCACCTTCTTGTACATAGTGCATACTTTAGCCTTTTCATCCTTCAATTCACGCTGCCACTAGGTGCGGATCAACTTCTCCGGGCTTAGCTCCTTTGTCATTATAGCTAACTCTTCCTCTTTCTTCTTTAGCTCCCCTTCTAGATCTTTGATCCTATCATTCCTCCTAAAGAGTCTAGCTTTGATCTCAATGGAGACTTTGTTGAGTGTGTTGCATAGTTGTTCATCCGAGAGCTGTTGGGTATCCACCACTGGGTTATCTTCTCTTGGACATGGAAATGTTATTATTTCCCCATGGCTTACCTCAAACTCTATCTCATCAAGTTGGGACTCTATTTCCCATGAGAGCATCTTCCTTGTCTATGGATATACAGCCTCCTTGTCAAAAGATGACATTGCTACAAGCTCCTCTGCCAGAATGGTACTTCTGAACCTTGCACAGAACAATTTCTTTGGGTCATCAATATAACCCATCTTTGTTCTCTCCCCCTCTGTACACATTCCTCCCATGCGCATACCCTTAGGTACACTTACGGTCAAAATGGGGCCTCTAGTGCTGACGTCTTCCTCTTTTGCACTCTCCTTCTTCTCCTTGTTCAACACTAGCTCAGTGTTGTGTTCCAATTTTCCTCCACCATGGTCTCAATGTTCTTGGTCTCTTCTCCTTCTACCACATTGGTTGTCTGTTCCTACGTAGAACTTGGAGACTCTTTCTTCTACGTGTTAGCTTCCTCACCTTTTCCCATGTCTTGGGTTCCTTCTCTTACCTGGCTATCCTCGCACCGTACAAAAAGGAACCCTTGTTCTTCTTCTCCACCTTCCTCCTCTGAATCATGTATATTAAAGATGGGTGGTACTCGATCTTTCCCAAGATCCTCTTCCCCACTTACTTTTTCTCCACTCTCATCCTCTTTGCTCTCATATTTTTTTCTTAGGTACTTGTCCAAACTCTCAGTTTCTTCCGAGATGGTCTCTTCTTCTACCCTCTAATTCTTCCTAACCAGAGATTCCAGTGTAGGTGACTTTGTTTCTTCCTCTCTTGATGACTCCTTATCTGATGGCTTTTCTGGCTTTAGAGTCTTCTCTTTTACTATGGGCCTCTTCTTACACGCATACATACTGGTTTTGGCATTTTTCCCAGGGAATCTATTTCCCATGTCTCCACCACACTTGGTATTTTATTTTCTAGCTCTTTCTCCTCCCATTTGGGCATAGGTATCTTCCTACTAGTTAGATCCTAAGGTATATATACCTCGTTGTCCAGATATGTGCCCTTCTTAGACTTAGGTCTTATGTGGATGTACACGTGCGCCGTGGATCTTTCTACAATGGGTAGAGTCATGGGCCTTATCATTTGAACTTCATGTGACACGTACCACTCCACGTACACATGCTTGCTGGGATAGACCAACCCTTTACGTATTTCCCTGTGGTCCTAGTCCAGATTACCAAGGTCTAACTTAAACTTCTTAGACTCCTTGAACCTTTTTACTCTCGCTTGGAAGTATTGAGATGTGAATGCAAAGAGGAGCTTGCACCATGGCATCCATGTCTCATTTGAAAGTTTGAATCTACGTAGGAAGATATAATGGTAAACAAAAAATTCCGCTTCCCCCCTAGTGGCTACTGGTAGTTGTTCAGGAATTCTCCATTCTGCCCCGAACACATTCCTTAGGCACGTATACCATTTTTCCAAGTGCTCCTTGTGCACAGTTATCATGGTGTCACAAGCGTATTTTTAAAACCTATTTGTGGGTGAGGGGTCTTCAATAGGGTACTCCCACATGAACTTGTTTGATGCTTCTAGTACCCTAATCTCCGAAAACACAATGGTTAATAGGACATTGCCAAAAAGGATCCTATCGCCTTCCTTTGCATAGTTGACAATCTCATCCGCGATGAATGCGTATAAGTTATAGATGGTTCCCTCTGAAATTTTCTTGCAAACATTCAAGCATGGCTTATTAACCTTGGTCCATCTCTTTTGGCAATTTAACTTTGACACTAGGTGTGCGGTCATCTTCATTACCGGATCCTTAATGTTCGTGACATCATAATACCCTGACCCCTTCTTGTATGCGTAAGTGGTGATAGTTTCCTTAATCACTTATTTATCGTTCAAGTCATCCTCCAAACCATCTCCTTCATAGATGAGACCTGTGAAATGTGAAATGAGCTGAGGGGTTATGTGCATCTTGTGCCCTGCGAAGTGGAAGTAGTCCTCATGCACGTGCAACATTAGCCATTGATATAAGCGCTCAGGTTTCCCAAATTAGGGCAACTCAAACAAGTGTAATAACCATGCCTTCTCCAACTTAACCTTCACATCATCATTATAAATGGGAAAACCCTCTGGTGTCCTTTTATTTTTGGGGCACACTAACTCCAGTGCCATATCCTTCTCAGTTGTGCTTGTTCGATGATTGTAGTCATTCAAAGACATGTTCCTCAAATGGGACTCCCACTCCTTCCCCAACAACACTCCATCTGGGTACTACATTTCTGCATACCACTCCTCATTTGTGCATGCGTCATTTTCTTGTTGCTTACCATTTCCCTTTCCCTTTCCCTTCTTGGGTGTGCTAACTGGTTTCTTAGGTGCCATTATCTAGGTCTACTTCAATCACTATGTGTTACTCTGTTCTTTCACTCTCTCCAACATTAGATCTTGAACTTGTGAAGAAAGTTCCTTAAACCCATGCCCTAGTTATTCAAACCCTAACTGGGATACTCCTTTCACAAGATGACACCTTCTCCCACTTTTCCTACGCCCGTGAAATCCTTTCCTCCTGGTTCATAAATCTGAACTAGTTACTCACGCTTCAATTTCTCCAAATTTTTCTTCACACAGATCATTTTTTTGTAATCCCTAGTTTGTAAAGGTGTAAAAATCACTTCTTTCTCTTTATATGCAAAGTGAATAATGAAGTGCCATGACCCCTTTATTTATAGTTTTTCCCTTTTAAGCATTAAGTGCTAAATCACCTGCCCCCGTACTTTTAACATTTAATGCAGATTTTTCAAACAAATCCCGACTTCAGCTCTTTCCCTCACACGCCCAAACCTACGTGGACAATCCTCCAACCTTCTGGCGCGTAACATATCCAACATGACAGGAGACTCTTGTGCACACGTAACCAACACCAAAGAGACTTCTTCTATCCTGATTTTGGTCTCACCTACCTCATGTTGCTTATGCGATTTTCCCTTCTTTGTACGTGGGATCTAAAAGTAGCTTTTATCTTGGCACCAACCATCCTTTTTCCATATTTTCTTTCCAAGACACCTCTTTCAACAGGGACATTCAACTAGGTATTTCAACACAAACTTCCTTGGCATTTTAACCATGCTCTCCTTCACATTACTCTGCCCCCGCACTAAAATGATGCACGGGTCCTCTGCATGCTCAAAAATTCTCAAAAAGTAGTTAATAAGGTTACTCGACGCCCAAGTGTGTAAAATAAAACAACAACGTGAAATGGCAAACACAAGAAAAGAAATGCATAAAGGAAACTTCTAAACTAACTCACAAAATCTGCCTTATTTACAAACACCAAGAAGACTTATTTATAGTAGGGCTTCAACCTACTCCTATTGAAAGTGTCCATAGGAAATTTCGTTCCATCCAGCGATTTGTAACTGGCACGCGCCCGAATCAAGGATTGTATGAGATTGTGTAGGGACTTAACCAATGGACTTTCAACTTCCTAGGATGGCGCAGAAACTTAGAATCATAAAGTAAGATCATCTTCCTAACCTCAAACTTCTTGTTTATGAGTGTGGTGAATCATGCTAGGATTTTTGCTTTACTTTCTCTGTTGTTTGACTCCACCTAGTGCAAGTGATCAGAATCTATCATCCAAATTCATCAAATCATCAATTATCTCTTCTAGCACTTGCTCATCATCCAACCCTCCTATGCACGTGCTATTCGCAGAGAAGGTAACATGAATTCAACTGACATAATGGCTTCCATGCAAAACACTAATTGAAATAGTGTGGCTTTGTTCAGCCTTTTATAAGTTGTCATGTAAGTCCATAATATGGTTGATACCTTGTCATCCCAATCTTGTCTTCCAACATCACAAATTTTGGTCAGGGTATGACTTAGTATTTTGTTAAATGCTTCTGTGGTCCCATTTGCTTATGGGTGATAAGGGGTACTCTTGTGATGATCTACCATGAATTCTGCTAATAGGATCTCTCACAGTCTCATTTAAGAAATGGTGTACCCATATTGCTAGTTAAACTTAAGGGCATCCATACCTTGTGATTAATTTTCTCCCACAAAAATCTTTCCCCTGTGGTTGATGGTGCAATCTTTAGTTGGAGATTCCTCTACCCACCTTGTCAAATAGTTTGTGCAAGTGATGACATAGCATGACCCAGTCCTACACGCCGATGGTGCAATAGGGCATACAAAGTCTATTTCCCACTTCTCAAAAGGTTCCGCACTAGGTACATGGCACAAAGGCATTTCATCTCTCTTGCCTGGCTTACCAATGCGCTGACAATGGTCACATGCTTTATAATAGTATTTATAATTCTTGTACAGGGTTTCCCACCACAATCCTGCCATTAATATCTTACGTGTAGTGGCGTCAGTTGTATAATTACCACCTGCACTTCCTCTATGTGCTTCCTCCATGATGGTGAGGTGCTCATGCTATAATACACACCTGTGTAAAACTTCATTACGTCCTAGCTTGTATAAGTATCCACTGATCAACATGTAGGGCGCGGCGCTATGGAGAGTTGCTTCTTCTCTAATGCCTTCATTCCTTCTGGTGCTACACCTTCCTTTAAAAATACTATAGTCTCCTCCAAATCCAAGGGCGTGCGTTGCAACCTAAACAGTTTCACATCTGGCATTGTCTCCTTAATACTCTGCGCATCCTCCCCTAAATCAATTCTTGAAAGATGATTAGGGCCACAATTAGTCTTCCCAGGTTTCACTACTACCATGAATTCAAACTCTTGAAACAACAATACCCACCGACATATGCACCCTTATAGAATGGGCTTGTTCACCAAATACCTTAATGTCATGTGGTCATTATAAAATACAAAGGGTGTTGCTAGCAGATACTGCTTGAATTTGAAAAGTGTGTAGATCATTGACAATGCTTTACACTCAGTTGTGGTGTAATTCTAATCTGCTGGTGTCAAATTCTTGCTTGTGAAACATAGAGGGTGATCAAAAATTCCTTCCCCAGGCTACACAAGCACTACTCCAATGGCAGTTCCTGAGGCATCTACATGGACATGGAAGGGCTTGTCCCAAGAGGGAAAATGTAATATAGGCACGGTGACAAGCCTATCCTTTAATGTGTCAAATGCCTTCTACTACGCCTCTCCCCAATGGAAGGCACTTTTATGTCTGAGAAATTCTTCTAGAGGTGAGGCTATCTTGGTATACCCCTTGATGAATTTTCTGTAATAACCCGTATGCCCAAGAAATCCATGCACTGCACTTTGGCTAGTAGGTTCCCCTAATCCCACAATAACTACAACCTTGGTAGGATCCACTAGCAAGCCCTCCTTGCATATGATGTGCCCCAATAAAGTCCCAAAGGGTGTAGCAAATACACACTTCTTAATGTTGAGGGATATCCTCAACTACCTACACCTCTCAAAAATTAACCTCAAATTGTCACAATGGTCTTTTATAGCCCATACACTGTCCAATCATCCAAATAGACCTGAAGAAACTTATGGATGAAGTCCTGGAATGCTTGCACCACTATGCATGAAAAAACAATAGACGCATTCTTCAAACCAAAGGGCATGACTGTGTATGCAAAAATTCCCCACTCAGTGGCGAACGTTGTCTTCTCCTAGTCTTCCTTTGCAATCCAAACTTGGTGGTACCCCAAAAATCCATCTGTAAAGGAATAGATTTCGTGCCCAGTGACTCCTTCCAAAATATCTTCAGTGAAGGGGGTTGGAAAAGGATCGATGACACAAACTACGTTCAGCTCCCTATAATCCATGCAGATCCTAATCCACCCATCCTTCTTGATGTTGATTACCATTAGACTTATCCATTCCAATTCTTCCACTACTTTAATGATCCTAGAATCTATCATTTTGTCTATCTCCTCCTTAACCTTTACGCGTAAATTGGGATTCATTCGGTAGGGTCTCTTCCTGACCGGGTGTGCACCATCCTTTAACTTTATCCTCATCTCCCCTAAGGAATGGTGGACGCCTTTGAGCTTATGGTACCCACATGGGAATAAATCCTCAAATTCACACAATAGATCTATGACCTTAGAGGCTTCCTTTTCTGACCAGTAATCTTCAATAATAGCCTCCTTAGGTTCCTCTTCTGAGCCGATGTTAACCTTCTTTATCTTTAAGGGCTCATGGTAGGTGCATGCGTGAGTATCAGCACTGTCCATTACCTCGTGTGTCCCTACAGAATGGATAACATCCAAGCTTTTTGCTTCCTCCCCATCAATCACATACACCAACTTCCCTTTCTCCTTTTCCAAACATGTGCGCTCAAGCTGTAACTCTTCTATTTCTTCTACTTCTTCTTCAAAGTGCCTCCAAACCTGGTTCACCTAGCAGTTCCAACAACCTATCTTCTTCCATGGCACTATCCCCCATGGTAAGGCACTTAACAACTTGCAATGCCTTATCAATTGATGGCTTGGTACTTCGATATTCAAATGTTTGAATGAGGTCAACTACTAGCTCTTACCAATTTCCTATTTGGCGGCGTGTCTCAAAGTGTATGTATCATGTGTGCATAACCCTGTAGTGTAGAATACAACTTGTGTACCCAAAGGGATGGTGGAAAATATTCCATGCCTTCTCTCCAGATCCTCTCACACTCCTGGATATGGAAAGAGGTGGGCTCCTTACCATGGTAGTCTTTGATTATGGTGGGCATGTTGCTTCTAGAAAACCTGACAGAGAGAGAAATTCTCACCTCGCACCATTCCAAAAGACTCTCATGATGTGTATCCCACCACCATGCCACTGTGCCGAGTAGGACATAACTTAGCATCCCTCTCATTCCTTCTCCTCCTTCCACTTGAGCTTCCATCTCCTGTAAAAATATCTCAAGGAAGGCCCCTCCTGAATACCTAGGTAATTTTTTTCCTCCTAGGTGCCAGATCATGCGCACCTTTGTTACTTTTTTTACCGATCCTCTCAACTGTCGTCTGATTAATTCATAAGTCCCATGCACCCAATTATCACATGATAGGCTGGTGGTGTCACTTACTGACTGAACATCCTCAAACTGGATAACTTCGTCAGTAGGATGGATTATCTTTGGGTCCCTGATTGAGCGCACATATATCCTATCCAGAACTTCTTCTCCTAGAGGTTCAGTATAGGGCGTCGACTTCCCATCAGCTAGGGGTATAATGAACTGCTCCTCCTTATTTTCAAAGCTGATGTACCCTTTGTTGAACTGAAGGTCTGCATTGTTCTTGTAACACCATGGGCACCCAAGTAGTGCTAGAAAATTGTCTACCTCGGTGAGCGCCAAGACTTCGAAGTCCCCAGTAAACTTAGCTCCCTGGATAGTGATAGCTGCATCCTTTAAGACACCGATGGGCATTTCCTTAGTCTTGTTTTCCATATACAACACATTCAAAGATGGTTATAATGTAGGTCTTCCCATCTGATGCCATGCATCTAGAGTTAGAACATTAACCTCCGTACTTGTGTCAATGAGGATATTACTAAGGAGTCATCCATCTACAACTGCATTCAATGTGATCTCCTTGTCATAGTCAAGGCTGTGAGGGGGAAGGTTTGTGTGCAAGACCTACCTCTCGTGCTCTCCTCTGGCACGTGGTACCTTCTCTCTCAACCATGATCCTAGCAAGGGAATAATATTCTCTTGCCTTAGCATTTTACATACTTCCTTGACCTCATCTAGGTCATCCCTTGGCACCTCGACTCTCCTTCCTTGTTCCTCCCTCCTAGACTGCTCCTTTAGACACTGGATCTCCCCTTGTAAACTCTGAATGACATCCATGGTGTCTTGATATACCTCCTTTTGACGCGCAGGGTCTGGGTACTTTCCATGAACTACTTCCTCCCTCGAAACCAAGTTCTTCTGCCTTGGTATCTCTTTTACGTGCATGCGACTTCTACTCTTGTTGTTACCAAAACTGGCTCCAAACCTGCATCCCGTGTTACCTGTGGCATCCACTGTGTGTCTACCTTTTTAATGCTGACCATTACAATGCCCTTGTCTTTTCGGTGTTGCTGATTCATGTGCTCAAACAACTCCGGGAACTCCTCATACTTGTGCTTCTTTCTGCACCATGAGCACTGCAACAGGTCTAGGCACTCTCATTTGTAATGCTCTGTAGACCCATAATTGAAACAGGTTCCATACGGGAACTCAGTCCTTCCTCCCCCATAGTTACCATGACCATAGGATCCTCCTCGAAAAACCCCTTCCATGTGTGCCTCCATCTGCATGCTCCTCATAACGGTAATCATCACCCTTGGAACTACTAGTAATGTTGGTCTAGTACACCCCATGATCAATGGCCTCATGGATCTAATCAATGAGCCTATAGTCCTTAGTATCATGGGTTGTAGAGGTGTAGATCTTATAGTAGCAAGACACATTCTTCCGGATTGCATGTTGTAACAAGGGGCATCTACTTGCATCATGGTCCCCATGACAAATTTCACAGTCTACTATCACGGTGCATACCATCCTCTGGGGGAAATTATCCTTGACATGCCCCTCTACTTCACAATTTGTGCACCATAAACCACTGCGAGTCTCATGGGTTGAGTTTGCAGACAAATTTTCCAGCTGCTTAGCCATAACAGCAATTTGAGCCTCTAGGAATGGGCTAACACCAGTATCAATACTACCAACAGCCTCGGCGTAGAGTAGCTTCCAATGCTTCGCGTGGGTCTATGAAAGTTTTATGAGATAAATCCCTTCTAAAAGGTGTGATCAATCCTCCAAAAAACCACTGAGCATGCTGTGAAGGGTGAATATCATATGATAATTTAGACAAGAGAGTTTTAAAGTGCGCATCATACTCTCACACACTCTCTTCCATTCCTTGTTGAATCTCCTTCAAAGTGTTGATGCTCTTCTATTCAAACTCAAGGATGTGGAATTCTGCCAAGAATGCATTCTTTAAAGTAGTATAATCCACCACTGTTTGATGAGGGTCATATTTCCTATACCAGCTATGCACGTGCCCTTGCAACGTGGTTGCAAACTGACTAGCCTTCCACTCTGGGGTTGTGATACCCTTTGTGTGCCATAGCAGTTCACACTTGTGAACATGTTCCACAGCATCCTCAATACCTCTGTAATCTAGAAAGTGTAACAACATCTCAAAGAAGACTTGAGGGGGTGGCTGGGGCCCTTGTCCTCCTGAGCCAGAGCCTTGGTTCCCTCTAGTGTTTCCTCCACCACCGGATCCACTAGGTCCACCAGGTCCTGTGCCTCCTGAGCCACCAGATCCACCAGAACCACTAGGTCCACTAGGTCCTGTGCCCCCTAACCCACCAGGTCCTGTAGTAGTCATGCCAAGTGTCCCCACAGTTCCACTGAACTGTGCACTGATGGTTTGTGATAGTTCCCCACTACCACTATTGTACCCTGCGCCACTCCTAGATGTGAGACCAAAGGCTTGTATACTAGCTCCTTGTCCAAAGACTCCTCTAAATACTAGAATATGTGTAGCCATAGAAGTGGGAATTGAAAAATTATACCTCCTAGGTGCAGATCTGTCACTTCCACTGATATCAACTGGGTCAATGATACTCCTTCCTAGTTATGGAAAACCAAGCACTAGGGTTTGGTCATTGGGTAGGATCAGATACGTGTCAATGACTCTTCTTTCTCCACATGATGAAATCTCACTAGAAGCTGAAGGGGTCTCTCTTACACGCTTGCCAAGATGGGGTAGCACAGACTGCTTAGGTTCCACGTCCTCTGCGTGAACCTCTGACTCCTTCCCACAATGTCTACCTCCATAGATCCATCACACTTGCAGCCTCACATCATCTAGCAATCTCCCTTTCATGCACTTCACTATACTTGATCCGTCTCTCCTCCCTTTCCTTCTCCATTGTAATATCTGCCATCTTCCTCCACCCTAGCTCCCTCGTCCCACACTCAGAATGGTCTAGCCGGCCATTGGAAATGCCTCTAAACCCAAAGTAACAACCAAGATCTTCATTTCCAGAGGGATAACATGTAGAAATGATCCTCTAGGCTCCTACAGAAACTCAAACTCAATAACCTCCGGACAAGAATATGTGGAAATGGCGTACTCCATAGTGTAGCTAGCCAGTACTCCTTTCCACCAATGATCCACAGCATGGGTCCACATTAGATCTGAATCCTGTAGCCTTTGGTAATATTCTTGGGTCCACACGTACAATCTATAATGCCAACTTGATCTAGATGCATATGTTGAGAGCCATTCATACAACTCTACTAAGAAACAACAGAAAAATGTTTCATATAAATCATGGTAGAGGTTCTCTTCTACCCATTTATGTGCATCAAACTCAGGTCTAGTGCTGAATCTCTGAGAAAATTCATCCTTTGTGCTCTTGAACCATGATTCAACACTTTCCAAAGTTAACCATTCTTTCATTACTCACTACACAGATCATGTTGTATGCTATTTCCCACTACAACTTTGAAAAGAGGTCCCGCAACGGAACCAAGATGTAGTCAGTTTTACCCTTATCACAAAAGAAAGGTACCCCATGCATGCTAGCCTATCACCCAGTGGATGCTGGGAACTCACTCGAGGCACGCACGGGTGCCGAGTCTCTCTTTTATGTGAGTTTAGTGGGAAACATCATCATCTATGATTTGTGCTTAAGAGATTTAAAAGGAGTTAAGACATTCAAGAACCATAGAGCTCAGAACGGCCTCTAGATCCTTGCAGTCATTACAGATAGAAAGTACTTAACAGATTATATAACTTGTACCATAACAGAAAGAAGTATACAAGCATCCACACTTAGCATAAACATAAATGAAAGAGAACCCATGAGAAAGACGTATGCATCAGAATCATTGATATTCAAATTCATATAACTGGTAACCTCATTACATCCATGGAGCCATTACAGAATATCACAGAGAAACAAACCGCAGTCATGCATTACAACTGGACTAATGTAGCTAGGCTATCAAAAGAAAAATTTCAATCCCCATACCCATTATACATTCTTTCCCAAATACCATTATCCACTAACAGAGTTCTTACAGTATTTCTACAGAGCTCCACCCTTTTTTTTTCTCTCCTCTTGTTTACTCTACAGGTGCTTGTATTTATAGCCTTTCTGGGCTGCCAACTCATCCTCTAGTGCCCTCAGATCCGATGCCAAGTGTCTGAATGTGGTCCTCCATGCGAGCATGCTCTCCCAAGCTTGAGCTTTCCACTTTTCACCATGATGTGCTTCTAGAAGCTTCTACCACAGGCATGCTCCTTCCTGGGCCAACCTGTTGCTAGGCTGGCACCTTATCCACTCAACATGCATAGTTAGGTCATGATTTTCACATGTTCTATCCCGAACACCCAATTTGGCTAAGTCCCAAACCCTTGGTTCTGTCGGCGTGTGCTACACGTGCCATGGGATTCCTTAAACCCTTTTTTTAAACCCTATCCTGCACACTTTATCCTTGTGTGCCTTTTGTACCTAGCCAACATTCTAGGGGCCCAACAGGGTTGTTTAATAGTATGAGTGCAGGGGGGCTTACCTAAGCTATAACACATGTATTGACATAAAAACAGGATAAAGACTACTGAGATACTCTTTTAGGACTATGACACATTATATAAATCAACTCCAAGGAATAATTGTAAGGTATGATCCCCGATTTATAGTTTCAGTTAAATTGAGCTAGTATGAAGATAGGGGGAGTCAAAAATTGGTGTCTCATGAGTTTTGTATACTTTTATGACATGTTGAAAGTTGGAAAAAATAGAGTGAAAGTGTGGTTTAGGGCTCATGACTCTAAAATTTACAAATATGGTGTTAGAGGAAGAGTTTGTGGTTTTGACATGCTAGAGACATAGAAGAAGTTGCAAAACACATCTAAAGACAAATTTAGGAGAATATAAACTAAGGGGGGGCTATGTGGAAGCTTAGTATAGGTCCATGGATCATCCATTGTTGCTGATGAGGTCAAAAAAGAGAAAGTACAATCCAATAGAGAGTCATTTGAGCAAGTAAATATGCCTTATGTATTCTTTCCATTACGTCTTATATTTGAGTGGTATTTTTCCATGTCTAGTCATTATTGTATCCATTTTCATTGATGTCAAAGGGGGAAAGAAGCATCATAAAAATGGAAAAGAGTCATGTAAGTGTTTGGTCTTGTTGGTTTCCATCAATGTTTCTAAAGGTGGTTATCATCAATGATAAAGGGGGAGATTGTTGGCCATTATGTGTAGGTGTTGTTATTGATGTAAAATCCATTAATGGAAAAGGGTGTGTAGAGTTCATATGAGTCCCCATAAGGTGAAAACCAAGGTCAATTATGAAGGTTGATTATTAGTGTCATGTTTTGGCCAAGCTACAATGGTGTCTAAGGATGGTTTTGAACATGGTACAAACATGTATGGTCATGACATGAGTTACAAAGGTTGGTATGAGGTTAATAAAAATACATATGATGTGTCAAGGTTGTATACATGTGTGCATTAAGTCTTCATGGCTAGTTCATGGTTTGTCATGATGAGAAGTGGTCATTCTAGGACCAAAACCTAGTTCTGGAACATGTAGAATGAGTTAAAGGTATGAGTTTTAGAGCACACCAGTATTTTTAAAACATGGTAGGATAATGATGACATTTTATATGAGGTGTTTGATGAGTTTTAGGTCAGTACTCAGAGGTTTGATGAGGGTTTTAGGTCCTTTGAAGCAAGAATAGTGAGAACAAGGCAAGTAGACATAGGTAAGTAGTTGTGGATAGAGCTATTCAAAAGCATTTGGAAAAATAGATGAGTTTGGTCACTTAGAGGATGTTTTCATGATGCTTCATGACAAGTTTTATGTCCAGGTGATGAGTAGTTTTGAATATATTGCATTTTTACCAAAACTAGGTTTACAAAGGTGTGTTTTTGTGCTAAAAGTTGACCTTTTGATGCTCATTGTGGACTATATTGTTTTCATGGGGACATGATATCTTTCGCATATATTTTTAGGTCAGCTATGAATTTTTAAGAAAAATAATGAGGTGGTTTGATCGTCACATTTTTATGAACAATCGTTAATAAGGTAAATAGGTTTGAAACCCTCCCAAAATCCAAATTTGAAAGTGACTTAGATAATAAAAAAAATACTTGTATAAGTCTAGTTTTTACTCCTTTTTCTAGTTGATGATAATGAGGAATCTTCCAACTTTCTAATGATGTATTTTATAGGTTCTTTGTGTTTATGGGTCCCACCTAAAAAGGCAATTATCTATAAAGTTTCATTTTGTAAAAACTTTTCCCATTGGACACATTGAATAATTTACCATTTCTTTAAGAATGGGATTTTTAATATATGTATATTATGAGTTTAGATCATGCTTATTCCTCTAAAATGCAAAGTGTGCCCTATTTATGAGGACTAGTTTAGGTAGTTTTGGGTCAATTTTGAGTAGTCTGTGATAAAAGTAGTTTTGGAGGAGCTACATATGGAATCAAGACTTGGTTAAAAAAAATTTATGATACTTATTTCATGATATTTCCAATTATATATCACACTTGATTTTTTGCTGAGGTATGATGAAACTATAACATGTTCTTTGAAGGTCAATTTTTAGGGTGTTTGGTTGAGCATGGTCTCAAGAGGCTTCATGAGGTTTGGTGATTGTTATGAGTTGTTTTATGCTTATTGGAGGTTTATGAGTGCTTGGAAAACATTTATAATTGTGTTACATGCTTTTATGATTTTTTTGTTTCTCTAGTTCATTCCTTTTGGTCATGGATTCTTGTTTCGGGGTTTCTAGGCTTATTGTGTCCCAAAAGGTAGTATTGGAGGCTTTAGGAGTTTTTTGCGACCTAAATGGAATTATTTTTTATATTTTTTTATGATTTTATTCTGATTTGAAAATTATTTCTACACTATGAAGGCTGAACTAGGTGATTTGGTTAAAAGAAACATTTATAAAAGCAAATTAGATGGTTCATTTGTGTTAGTTGTTGGTGAGGTGAAAAATGCAACTGAAGGGGTATTTTTAGAGCTTTAAATAGGTTTGAATGACCATAATGATAGGGTGATGAGTATGTGATTATGTGATAAAGAGGAATAAGATAATGTAAAGATAGGGAAAATAATAAATTAAGTTGAGGAGAGATAGATTTGAGCAAGAGAGAAGATGTGTTTGAGAATGGTTTTGAGAGAGAGGAGCTGAATTTTTTATCACCATCAGTTGTTGTAGAAACATATCTTTAGTGATCAATTTTTTTAGGTAGATGAGTTGGTTATTAGTCATCTTGGGGGTTGTATCTCCTTGTGGGGTTTGTTCCTCACTAAACTAGGGATTGGTGCTCCTTGTGAAATTGGTGTTTCACTAAATTTCTTTTCTTTGAGTAATATAAGAAGAGTTTCAGTGGGGTTTCTTCCCCTTGAGGGTTCCCCACTTAATTTTTGTGTTTTTGAGTCCTATCTTGCATATTTCTCTTGTGTGTGGTTGATTTAATGTTTAAGTAAGCACAAATATGGTTAATATATGATTGAATGGTTATATGAATGTTAATGAATGGTGAGTGAAATGGAATAAATTTTTAATGGAATGATTCACCTGCCATCTCAATCCCTTGTGCTTCCAATATGCCTTACATATTAGGATACCTATGATTTCAAAAAATAACACACAATTGTAAAAATAGTATCTCAAGCATGTTTATCTATATATAATTCTAATCACTTCATTAAAATCTTCCCTAGGTCATTAATAAAGCTAAAACACAAGCGAAAGATCATTACTGAGTTCCAAAGGTCCTAATAGGGTTTTCATTTCCAATATTAATTTCAATATACATATTACGCACATTCATTAACTGGGGAACTATAAAGTTTTGACGTGTCTTCAAAGTATTACTACATAGGTATGGTAGGGGCCACACAACCTAAATAATACCAACCCCTTTCTATGTCCCAAGAAAAGGAGAAGAAGAAAGAATATCTAATTAGATTCAAAAGTGTTATTTCTAGAATTAAACCATAGAAAAGGAAGATAGGAATGTAGAACATAATAATACCATAGTCCATATTCATCTATAGTCACTAATGAATAAATATGTCAATTGCAGACAAAGTCACTTAAATGATTTTGTCTAGGATAGGTGACTTTGTATAGGCATCAAAAGTACACTCCAATATTTCTGGGACATATTGATGATAATATGAAAATCCTACCTGTACATTTCCATAACAAAATAAACTCATCTTAGTAAAAATTTTGTACAATCCTTTTTAAAATATCTTTTTACATTCTCAGTTATCTATGATAATGTAATTTAATAAATTTACATGAGTATGAATTAGGATACATATGCTTGTTTTTTCATATAATATGATCTTATTTCATTAATATATAATTTTTTAATACCATAATTATAATAAACCCTAATTTTTGTGTTACATTTTAGTGAACCCAATTATTTTGTCATACCCATGATTTTTGCAACCCAAACAAAACCATTAGTTATTTCATTGACATCGTAAAAATTGGGGCAATTGTTTTTGTTACATTAGTGACGTTGGTTACAGGATGATTAAATAAATTAATAATCATAATTTAATTATCCTTTCTTACATCTCATATTATACTAAGGGGTTATAATTTATTCCCCAAGGAATGTTGATTTAGCTATCTCATTTTACTCTTGTTAACCATCACTATTTCTTTCATGTTGATCACAATGTTAGGGAAAAAACCCTATTATTATATTTAGACATTTATAGAAAGTGTATTATTAATTACATTAAGGGTTATAGTTCATTTCTCAACAATAACCAAATATTTGATGCCAACACAACCTTAATAACAATTACGATAAGTCCCATCACCGGGTCTTCCTAATCTAGGGAAAAGTAATTTCACTTTACTAAGGTATGTTTGGTTTACTAAGATAACAATTTAATTGGTGAATCTTAAAGTAATTCTAACTGGCCACCTATTTGGTTTCAAAAGAGATCCCTATCTCAAAGGTATAAGTTAAAATGTATTTTTATCTATTTACACTTATTAGCAAAAGGTGACCATCACACTAAAATCAAATTTTAGTGTTATTTATTATTATTTTCTCACCCAAATAAAAAGGAAAGAGGGGAAATAAATCCCATTAACAATTTATAATCAAATATGAGACCACTTAACAAGTGGATCATCCTAGGTATAAGGATAACCCTATGATACAAATATTTTACACCATTAATCTTAGAAAACCCTATTTCTTTTATTAGCTTCTATTTAATTTTCATTTCATCTTTTCTTCCTATTATTTTCTTTCCATTTGATTTTGATGGTTTTCCTAGGAACTTTCATGAAGGAATATTGAAATTTGTTGTAGATTTTCAAAAGTCATTTTTATAAAACCCTTATGTTGATATTGAGAGGGGAATGTCTTGTATCCCAATTATATATCAATTTATAGATAAGGAAAAATATCCATTCCCTCTTGGGCATCTTCTCATATTTATGCATATATAAAAAAGTGCATATACATATAATCATTTTATTTTTTCTATTATTTTTATTCAAAATTATAAACCCAAAGGAAGGCGGATGACACATAACCAATTCATGGTGTGTGTGTGTGTGTGTGTGTGTGTGTGTGTGTGTGTGTGTGTGTGTGTGTGTGTACCAAAGCTATGAGTCACCACTAGGGTAGAGGGCCTACAAATGATGCCACAAATTTAGTGAGTGGGTTGTGTATTTACCAAAGTTTTTGCAGAGGTATCATCCTTTCCACCATATTATTTTTTTATTGATATACAAAATTTTAAAAAACACCATGTAAGTGTGTGTGTGTGTGTGTGTGTGTGTGTGTGTGTTCGTGCGCGCATGCACATGTGCATGTTTTATAGTCTTCTACCCCTATTTTACATTTATAAAAATATATAAAATATATTGATCCAATAATATATCAAAATAATTTTTATACAACTATATGACCATTATATATTTGCATATATATACAAAACTAACGAAATAGCTTACTCTTATAAAAAAAGAGGATCTACACTCTCTTGAAATCAAATTTTCAATATCAGAACATTATAGATTTTAGATTCAAATAAAGGTTTAATGGCCTTCATACAAGTAGAAATTTGGTTTTATCCTCGACTCTTCAACCAAGAATTTAAAATTGGTTAAGGATCGAAACAAAGGAGATGAGGAATGAAGGAGGATATCACTAGGAAGTTGATTATCTCAAGGAATTCCATTAAAAAAACTCAAAAGGGAAATCAATAATTACTAAATAACTTCATTTGGTTACACATTAGGCCTATAGAAAATATACATAACTCTTTAGACACAAAATCATGCACTTTGGGTACATTTCTAGGTCCTAAACACATTCTAGCATTCATATGATTGATAAGCAAGAAAGATATTAATTGAATACTATCTTTGGCCTCTTTCCTTTGCTTCTTGTTTCTATTTGATCTTTCACATACTACATCCTAGTAGATATTTTAATTATTTATTTTTTATGGATTCATGCACTAGTGCCCAGCCAAGATAGGAGTGCCTAGGCACCCCCAACCCTTTTTCAACATTACTTGCTTCTTTTGGGTCTTTTTAATCTTTTAGTCATGTTTTTTTGTTATGAGTTAGCCTTCCAGTTGTCAATTACAAAATTCAAACAAGGGAATCATATAAATACATATTTTTGTGTTCAAAATCAAGGACCAAGATCTAAGCATTTTTACTATCTCCTAAGCTTGCAATAAAAAGGCACCTAAAGCATTTCAAAGATCCTATTTGGGATTCAATCAAGGGACAATGGACTAAATTTTCTGCATATAATATATAGGAAGGGAAAGTTCTTTATTCCATCTATGCATCTTATACATTGTTATATTCTAGATTTATCCTGCTATCAAGTGCACTTGCACAAGGGCATCCTAAGGAATGATTCCTACACAAACTCAATAGAAATACTCTAATTCTGAGATGTAGTGCAAAGTTTGATTGTAAGATCACTTTGTCAAGAGACCATTGCGGTCAGTTTGAATCCCCATATTACATCTTTCATTTTTGGATTTGATGTGGTATTATGGGTTTTGTAGGTGATATATATTTTATAGGTTACATACCCTCAGCAAACAAGGAGTGATATATAGGCAATCAAAAGAGAATATTTGTGACACTTGTGTGTCACATCAAAAATCAGATTGCGACCGTTTTCATAGTCATGAGCGCCTAGTAGAAGTCTCTAGTTCCTAGGCAACCCTGTCCTGCTGCAGGCGCTCATGTTTGACATCATCTGTGAGCTGTAGAATTTATCCTAAGCATTGATGACACATTTCACCTCCTTTTCAAAAGTTTTACTAGTCCAAAACACATCTGGATCAAGAGATAATCAACCAAGTTATTATTTCTATACCTCTTAATTAGGATTTTGTATTTTACTTGTTTATGGCTTGTGTTAAATATATATTTTAGAATTTACTATCATATGTGACTTTGCAATATCAGATTTAATTAATTTACATTAAACTAAATCATTTTGTGAACCCATCGCTCGAACCCAACTAAGCTTCTAGAAATATTATAGTCTTCTTCACATGGCTTAAATTTATCCACCCTTTACTAATGTTGACCTCCGTGATGTCAATGGTCATCTTGTTAAACATGTGTAAGACCTAGATTTATGTTTATTCACTTCCCGAGAGGAGGCCACCAATATAGTTGAGATTAATCCTCCCACCTATAATATTTCTTCCATTCCTATTGCAACACAACCTCCTTCTTATACCTTCCACCTACTTTTCCTATTACAATGTCTATTCCTACTCCTACCAACCATTTCACTCCGCCTCTTATTTCTCACACTACACAAGTCTCTTCTTTTAGTACATAATACCTAGCTTCTTTATATCATGATATAAAAGTTTAAATTAGTTAACTTTATCAAGATACTACATGCTCTTCTCCATCTCTTGACTCCTCTTTGCTTCTTCATACTCCTTTTTCACCCACCATTTCAGCTTATCCACTTCCTCTCAATTTTTTCACTTCTAAGTTGTCCCATCTTCAATGGCCATGGTGACTCACAAGAGAATATTCAATATTTTCATGTGGTATGTCTAGATTATATGAATGATCATACATTACTTGTGAATATATTTCCTAGGATCCGTCAATATTATGTTATGCATTGGTTTTACAATCTACCTATTCATTTGGTAACTTCTTTCAATCATATAGCTGATGATTTTCTTGCTTATTTTCTAATCAATATCGACACTAAGATCTATTATGCACCACTGGCTCAAATTAAACAAAGATCTAATGAACATATAGTAGACTATGGATTACGTTATAATAATAACCTAGCTAAGATGACCAATGTACTAGCTGATTTGGAACTGCAAGATCCATTTGTTCAAAGCCTCTTAGCACCACTGTAGGAGAGTGTTATCTTTGAAACCTCTCCTTCATTTGATCAATTATTTTATATGCTCAAAATGCATGAAGTCAAATTACTCTCTATGGGAAAAATCGAGTATCATGATTCTCCTTCATCTTCTTCTAATAGGTTTCAATCTAAATAAATATTAAAGACAACTCCTAAGCACACTGAGAAAAGGAAACTATCAATGTAGTCTCCCCTCCTGAAAAGCTTCAATGATAAACTCCAAAGGTAAATTTTACTAAATTACCATATGTGCCTCACTTTTTATTACCTCAAATTCTCAAAAGAAAACTTAGAACTCATCCACCACCACTTAATCTTGATCCATCTCGCCCCTGTGGCCGTAATTATGATGAAAACACTAAATGTGAATATCATCTATGCATTGGGAATTCCACCAATAATTTCTTCAAACTTAGGAATCTCATTCAAGATATCATCGAAAATAATTCAATTTATATCCCTATAGCATCTGCTTCTAAGTCGGTAAATGATAACAATAAGCTAAAAATATTTAATGACCCTTTTCCTTACCACGACATGCAAGCTTCTGATTCTTCTGATAATCATACATATCACGTTGTTCCTCCTCTTTCGTCGGGGCCCTGATTTTATTGTGTCTTCAATTGATGCATCACCACTTGTAGACAAAAAAAATCACGCACTTGGGTACATTTATAGGTCCTAAAAGCATACTTGAATTGATATGATTCATAAGCGAGAAAACTAGTAATCGATAGCTATCTTTGGCCTTTTGTCTATGTTTCTTATTTTTTGTTTGCTCTTTTGCACCATATAATCCAGTTGATACTTTACTTATTTATATTTTATGACTTTGGACACCATCTCCCAGCCAAGATATTAGTTCCCAAGCACCCTTGTCCCCTCTTAGCACCCCGACCCTTTTCTATCTTACTCACTTCTTTTGGATCTATTTATCTTTTAGGAATTTTATTTTCTTATGGGTCAGCCTTCCAATTGTCAATTATGAAATTCAACCAAGGGAATCATATAAATACAAAGCTATGTGACTAAAATAAAGGACCAATCTCTAAACATCTATTATCATCACCTAATCTTGCATCCAAAGGCATATAAGAGTAGTAAAGGCATCCATCTAGCATCCATTCAAGGGAAAAGGGACTGCATTTTCTACATACAATTCATAAAAAGGGGAAGTTCATTATTCCATTCACACGTCTATTTACATTGATACATATATCTATCACCCACTATTAAGTGCACTTGCACAAGGGATTCCTAGGGATTGATTATTTCAAACACTCACAAGAACCACATGGAGTATGAGATGTATTACAACACTTGGTCATAAGTTCACTCATTTTGGTGACCATCAAGGTCACTCTGAATCCACATATTGCATCTTTATTTTTTGTATTTGATGTGGTATTTTGGGTTTTACAGGTGAATCTCTATTTTGAAAGTTATAGGAGAACTTGAAAATCATATTACGACATATAGGAAACCAATAATGACTATTAACAAAACTTGTGCAACACCAGAAAAATCATATTGCAAACATTTTCATAGTCATAGGCTCCTAGATGCAGACTTTGGTGCCCAGGTGCCGCTGACCCAGTCCAAGAACCCTGGTCCGACCTTATCCAAAATTTGTAGAATTTAATCTGAGTATTGACAATGATATCACCTTTCTGCTTAATAGTTTTCCCAGTTCAGAACGTCTTAGGATCAGACATAAATCAACTAAGTCTCTCTCTCTCTCTCTCTCTCTCTCTCTCTCTCTCTCTTACACTTAGGGTTTCATATTTATTTTCTTATTACTTGTGTCATAGTGCATCATAACATCTATATATCATGGTGTATATTCATTTACTATGAAATTAGGGTTTAGCATAAAGTCTATTTTTTTAAAATCATTTGGTGAACCCACATTTGAATAATATTGGATCTTAATGTTTTCTTCTCTCATGGCTCGTAAAATTCCTCAAATTTATTTGCATGATCTAATCCAAATAAATCCCAATTTCAAGGTTTATCTTTAAAAAATATTAGACACTATGTATATTCCTCACAAAATACCACCCGCTCAAGTAAGTTCCATATTTGGTCATCTATATGATGAATCTATTCATCCTTTCCTCCATCCAATCAACCCATCTTTGAGTCAATTCAAGCTTTGCATTCTTTGTTCAAGAAAAAATTCAATCTATGGAAACAACAATTACATTTCTTAAATCTAAAATTCAACATCTCAAGGATGTTTCTCAAGCCCATACTTGTTCTTCTTCTACATCTTATTCCCCTTCTATGTATTCTACATGTGCTTATATCAATGAACCCCAAGTCTTACCACTCCCACACATATCAAGTTTGATTTTAATTCTAAATAATAAGATATTCTTCTGTAGCTCCTCACTCATCAATTTATTAACTTACCATCTAATAATTGTTATCCTACTTATCCTCTTACACAATATCAAGGTCATCCATATTACAATTATCATCAAATTAATGGACATAACAATAATTATTTCTATGCTCTGAAACAAAAAATTGGCCACCTTAAGCATTAAGGTTTCATATTGTTTGCTACAAAAATGCTGCTACATGTTCATCTCAAATTGCTACATCCCACTGGGTTCCTAAATCTGATCCATCTATGTCTAATGAGAATCATGCCATCACTTCTAATGTTCCTCTTGGAGCTCAAAATTACACCTGTGATGTTATAAGGATTCTGAGACAAGAATGGAACTGTATCCAAGTTTTGGGACCTTGCGCACTTGAGATGGACCTCTAGAGAAGGCTAGTTCCTCTATCTATGTCTACAGCTAACACTACTCCTGATGTTGGAAATGAAGCTATCCATCACTTCTATATGATTCTAAGGGACCAGGGTGAGAAGGAGATGCATAAGGGAAATCCTAAGCTAAGGGAAGGTGATAACACTAGAAAGAGGGTTGATCACTCTACATGAGGGGAAGGAAAGTGAGAAAATTCAGGAGAGAGGGAAGACAGGCATGTGCCATAGATAACCACACAGACTCAACTTCCAACGCATTGAAAACACAGTGAAAGTGGAACTTGAAAGTGAGAAATGTGCACAACATTCTAGAAAATGAGAACAAAAAGGCAAGAACACATAAAAGATGAGAGTAGGGAAGACAATAGCCACAAAAACTCAATTTTATTGCTTGAAAGATGCATAGTCATTTACATTCATGAAAGGAAGCAAGAAAACACTATAGAGACCAAGCCTAAGGTCTAAAAATCATGTGAAGTCAACCACCATTTTGGGATGGTGCTGTTACGATAAAGAGGGATTTTTTTACAATACATAACTCTATAATTTATAAAAGAAGAAGGAGAGAAGAGGAGGAGAAGGAAGAGGGAAACTTGGATTAAAATATTCAACCACCAATAACTAGCAATAACTGCTTATAAATATGCCTGAATTGTTGTTAGATGCACCTCCCCATATCTGTTTGGTGTGTAGAAGAAGGAAGAAAGAAAAAATTGAATGAAATATGGTGGTTGAGCTGATTAGATGTTTGCATTAATGATTAGAAAGAAGTTTCCCTATTTTTTACCTACCAAATCCCTCAAAAATCTGATTTTGAATAGTTCAACATGGAGCCCACGTAAGTAGCTTTCAAATGACACTAGGTATGCATGTGTCGGAGCCTACAACAAAAATTATTGCAATATGAAGGCTACAATGAAATTTGAACATGCAATGACACGTGACTAATGTTAATTGGATTAATATCAGCCAATTGTTCATTTGTTTTATCATTTCTGCCATGTGTCATGTGTTGGTTCATTAAAAGGATTTGGTACCATGCTGGCGCACTTTGATAGGTTTTGTGTATCACACTCAAGTTTGATAAGTCATTATGTGGCATAGTGACTAGCATGGAAGAAGGCACAAGGTGCGAAGGGAAGGTGTGTGAGGTGGCAGAAGGAAGGCATGTGAAGGTAATGCACATGATAGGAAAATATACATAACTACAAGAGGAAAGTATGAAAATGGGGCACAAACATCTGTTGAGGAATATGTGGTGATAGTAAGGAGGGAGCTCACATACCAAGCTTGGAAGGAAGTAATTGCACATTGCACAAGTGTGAAGACATGTAAGGGACTTATCAAAATTGAAAGGAAAGTTAAGGGTGTGCACGATGTATTAGGAATGAAAGTGGGTGCACAAAGGGAAGGTGCAAAGGGGGAATGAAAGGGGATAACAGAGTAAAGGGGAGTGTGGGAGTGTACAAAGTAAGTGTGAGAGGTAGCAAATGCATGAGGAAATAGAAGCAAGAAGAAGGGAGGGTGTGCAAGGGTGCACAAAAGAACTGCAACTATGCCAACCTGCCAAGGGAATTTCTAGAGTGCACACAACTTGAAAGTAGGAACATAAGAGTTATAATATAAATATAAGTTGCCAAAATAACCAGGGTGTTATTTTGGACAATATTTTGGTGACTTTCAAGGCCATCTTCCTGCTAGATGAAGAGACCAGTAGCCTTAGAAGCATCCATTGGGCATGTAGTCAAACTAGAAACTTGAAGACCTGATATGCAACGTGAAGAAAATCCCTGAAGTCACTTAAAGCACTGTATGAACTAAACTGTTACTCTGATATGGAGATATTCATATTTGGATTCTGAGAATGGAAAGATGTGCATGTAATTTTGGAATTACCTTTTTTTGAAAACCAAACTGTCATCCTAGGAAGTAAGAAAATGGGCAGTGCAGAAATACGCAACAAGAGAGGAAACAATGCCAGAGGGAGTGCACTAAGAAACAATATATGTAAAAAATCTGAAAATATCATACATGTTTGAAGGGGAACATGCAGAGTGTGCGCAAGAACTTATGTTACTAAAATAAATTCTAAACTAACCTACACTAACTAGAGGAGAGGGGCACTCAACTACAATCTATAACATGGATGAAGAAGTGGTTTCCTTTCCTCACAAATTATGACCATCTAACTGATTTGGAACTGGACATGGTCTTTATCAAGAGTGAAAAATTGACTTATAGATGGTATTTTAACCTCTTCAAAGTATCAAAAAACAAAATATATGCCTCCTTTGGTTGTTCTACATATGGATTCGAGAAGTCCTATTGCTGACCTTTGGCATGATAAATCTCTACCTCATGCTCTGAAATGAGCATGACTGGTGAAAAATCTATCTTTGGCTCTAAAATAGCCAAATATCCTATTGGGAACAACCTAATCCTCATGGTTTTCCAATTTTATTGAATCTCAATCCCACATATGGGATCATCATGCAGACTATCCTTCTGAAGGTGATTTCTTGCAGGTTAGGTTGCACCTTATTCTACTTCTATATGAAACTCTATCTCCTCTAGAATTGCACCCTTTTAAACTAACTGGCTTTCTTCTGAAATAGGTTCCCTCTTTTTCTTTCTTTGCATAATCTAATCCTTCCAATCTGATTCATACCATTCTTCAATGGTTTTACAATAATCATACATGATGATACTAGTTAGGGGTGATTCAGAGGTGAGGGACTATTCGTTTCTATAACAATTAAGTAGAGGGGACTCAAAAGAAGATGGGGAAATGGGCACAGAAGAAGAAAAAGACACGCGTAGAGAAGGATTAGGGTCACACATGGGTGGGATGGTGGAAGAGATATGAAGGTGAGATGGAAGAGGAGAGGATGAAGGAATAGAATTATTAATGGGACCAACATGCAGAAAGATGGGAACATGGCCAATAGGTTGAGATGGTGTAAGTTGGGAAGGAGGAATGGGAGGGCTATAGGATGGTAGTGCAGGGTTGTCCCATTGAAAAGGTTTCCAAACACTAGATTTTTGAGCCTCCATTTCTTCAGCCCATTCTATAATCTTGGGTAAAATCTTAGTAATGAAGTGTAACCTTTGATGGGTGCTAAACTAGCCTGACACAGGGATGACCCATGGACAAAGGACCTTAAAGCCCACTCTAGCTACCTTTATTGATCATTTAAATTTGATCTGCATCATGTTCATCTCCATTTCTTGAACCTACCTCTAAAAATCAGCTTCTGCTATAGATTTTCCACCATCATTTACATAAATATGTTCTTCATAAATATCTTGGTTAGAAAAATAATGATATGGGTCAGTGGAGGGTGGGTTATATGCATATTCTTAATGGGGCTCAAAAAAGTGATTTGGAGAAAAGTTTTGAAAATGTGGTAATGAGGAGATTGGTACTGCAGTTGCAAATGAGATTTCTAGGAAGGAAATGAAGTCATGATTGCAGAACTTCAAAAGAGGGAAATGGAAAAATTGAAAGGAAGGAAATGAATGGAAGGAAGGAGGGGACTTGTTTGCAAATGAGACAATGGGTGGATTTGAATTAGTGGAGTCTTTGTATGTTCTTAGAAATTCCTCCAAAGGTTAGATTTCAACAATAACACATCAAACTTTCTGAGATGAAGATGTATATCTCTTTAAACTGGTCCCACTGGGAGTGCTAAAAACTGTTGGAGCTCAAAATTGCACTCGTGATGTGATCATGATGGATCAAGGATTTTGAGGAAACAATGGGACCATATCTAATTTGTGGGACCTTTTGCACTTGAGATAGACCTCCAGAGAAGGCTAGTTCATCTACCTATTTCTACTGGTAACACTACTCCTAATGCTGGAAATGAATCTATATATCACTACTCTATGATTCTAAGGGACCAAGGTGAGAAGGAGATGCATAAGGGAAATCCTAAGCTAAGGGAAGGTGATAGCACTAGAAATAGGGTTGAATAATCTACATGAGGGGAAGGAAAATGAGAAAACATAGGAGAGAGGGTGGAAAGGTATGCACCACAAAAAACCATGTAGACTTGACTTCCAGCACATTGACAACATAATGAAAGTGGAACCTGTAAGCTGAAAATGCACACAACATGCCAAAAAATGCAAACATAAAGGAAATAACACATAAAATGTGAGAGTAGGGCATACAATATCCATAAAGACCTGATTTTATTGCTTGAAAGATGCATAGTCATTTACATTCATGACAAGAGGCGGTAATAAACTGCAGAGACCAAGCCCAATGCCTAAAACTCATTAGAAGTCAGCCACCATTTTGGTATGGTTACGTTATAACAAAGAGGGATCATTTTACAATGCAAAACTCTATAATTTATAGTAGAAGGAGAGAAGAGGAGAAAGAAGAGGGAAAATCAAATTCAAATCTTTAACCACCAACAACCAACAATAAATACCTATAAATCTACCTATAATGTTGTCAAATGTGCCTCCCCATATCATTTTGGCATGTAGAAGAAGGAAGAAGGCAAAATCTTAATGAAATATGGTGGTTGAGTTGATTATATGTCTTCATTAATGACCATAAAGACATTTCCCTATTTTACGCCTACCAAATCCCATAAAAATATAATTTTGAAAAGTCAATTGTCTAACCCACATCAACAACTTTCAAATGAGACCAGGTGTGTGTGTTTGTGTGTGTTTCAGATCCTTATAGAAAAATTTATTGTGATTTGAAGGCTACAACAAAAAATTGAACATGCAATGACACATAGTACATTCTAATTAGATTAATATCAGCCAGATTTTTTTTTTTTTTTGTTTCTTCCACGTGTCGCGTGTTATTTAGTTGAAAGGATTTGGCACCCTACTAATGCACTTTGATATGTTGCATGTATAAAACTCAAGTCCTATAAGTTTCCACGTGGCATAGTGACTGGTGTGGAAGGAGGCGCAAGGTGCAAAAGGAAGTGGTATAAGGTGGTAGAAGGAATGCACGTGAAGGTAACACGCGTGGCAGAAAAATATGCATAATTGCAGGAGGCAAGTATGCAAGCAAGGCACATGCATTTATTGAGGAATTCATGGTGATAGAAAGGAGGGAGTGCATGGAATAAGTCAAGAAGGAAGGAAGTGTGTAGTGCATAAGTGTAAAGACATGCAAGGGACTTATCCAAATTGAAAGGAAAGTTAAGGGTGTGCATGTAAGGAGTGTACGATGCATTGGGAATGAAAGAAGGTGTGTAAAGGGAATGAACAAAATGGGAATGCAAGGGAATACTAGAATAAAGGGGAAAATAGGAGCACACAAAGAAAGTGCAGGAGGATGCGAATGTATGAATAAATAAAAGCAAGAAGTAGGTAGGGTGCTTGAGGGCACATAGAAGAACTGTAACAGTGCCAAAATTCCAAGGGAACTTCCAGAGCACATGTAACCTGAAATTAGGAACATCAAAGTTAGAATAGAAATATAAGTTGCCAAAATAATTGGGGGTTTATTTTGGACAACGGTTCCTTCTTCAGTCAGTTAAGTACCACCTTTCCAATCCATTCCAACCAAGCAATCACCTCTCAAGGTCCATCCTCCATCACCTCCTCCTACTCAGTCGTCTACAACATTACCAAGTTAAACTAAGAAAAAACTCACTAAGAAAGACCAAAAAACTCTAGAAGGCCTCTTTTTACTTCCTTATTTCAACCCTTCATCCAACCTTGGTTCTAATCTTTCTCCTACCTCCCATTGTGATCACAGTATGATTTCTTATGATACATTTCAAACTCTATTTCCATCACAATGTATTCATTATATCGTTACATAGATCTCCATCATTGACACACTTGGGGGTATGACACTTCACCCCTTGCATCACTATCAATTATATCTAACATATACTATCACACTTAACACTCTGCACTTCATGATTCATTTTATTAATCACTTTCAAACCACTTGATATACTTTGTATCATCACTACCCTATGCCACACTCTTTTGGTAAGGTTCACACTTGACTGTTGAGGGCATACTACATCCATGAACCTAAAACAATACACATTTCATTCTCCATGCTTCATGATAAATCTTTCTATCATTTGATTCTCATACATCATATTACCCTATGACGCACTCTTGTGCTAAGATTCACACTTGACTATTGAGGGTATACTACATCCATGAACCTCACACACTACACATTGCACTCTTTGCACTTCAAGATACATCTATCTAAAATTCCATTATCACACATCATACTACCCTATGACGCACTCTATTTCTACAGTTCATACTCAATTGTTGAGGGTATAAATCTGCAATGAGCCTTGCCTCTTTTACACTTTATGCTCTACACTTCATGATATATATTTATAGCATTTATTTTCAAAAAAAATCTCGATGACACACTCTTTTTCTATGGTTTAATATTGATTGTTGAAGGTTATTTTATAAATGAACCTCATCTCATGCACATTTATACATATTCATTGGAGGGCACAATATTCCTTCCTCCATCAAAATTTTGCATTACATCCCATCTCACTCATACAAAAGATACTACATATCTTGGTTGCACTTATTCTTGCTTGCTTATACTTATATGAACACTTTATTTCCCATGTTAGATGGATATTTAGCATGTCAATATCTTTTCTATATACACATGCATTCGCACTTGGTCTTTATTTGTGAATGCAGACTTCTTACAAATATTTACATGTAACAAGGATGCTTGGAAATGTACCTCTCACCAGTCCCATAGAGGCTCATGGGGGCATCTAAATTTCCTACTCTTACACATCATTGGTGCTATTGTTTAATTATTTACTAATTCCTATTCATCTTAGCACACTACTTTCCATGGTTCTATACACGCTCTTACATACTCTTTATCTTTCTAACATGCTAACTAGTGCTTCATGTACAATATTTTCTTTACAAGACTATCTACGACCATGGTTGTCTGTTATATCTTGCTTGACACTATTTTCCATTACTTTCTACTTTTATGCTATTATTTCTAGGCTATGACCTATGTCTTGGTTGATCATTGCTTCTATGCTTTTGGGCACTTTAGGCCTGATTGTCTTGTGACATTATGAGTGATGTCCCATGTTTAAAACAAACTTTTTGTGGTCCATCTTGTATGCACACTTGCTTCTTACACTATTTTTATATTACATGCTACTTTTCTACTAATACATACATCTATTCATTTTTTTCATGTGCCTTGGTTTCTACCATGAAAATCCTCTCCCCATACAGGGAAATAGTTTTAGACCATCATCCAGTCCTCTACTTTAGGTCACATTCTCCTAACAATATCGCATGGACCCTAAACGAGAGGGGGGAATACATTGGGTGAACCATTCACCCTATATAGTAGCTCATAAATACAATTCAGATATGCACAATAAATAATCAACACATGCTACAGTTACAGAAATGACTGAGAATATAACTTGGTTCCTCATTTCAGTACAGACTCTGATGCTTTGATACAAACACTAGCACCTAGGTGCTCCTGACCTCTTCTAGGAACCTATTTCTTGGGGTCAGATATAACTACTTTCTCATATCAACATAGTTCATAGAATTTCACAAAGTAGTTTTCACAGTACATGTATAGTCCTCCAGCAAGAAGAATGCATTCTTTCTCCATTTCAATGAGAACAAATACATAATTAATATGGTACAACTCAGGAAAAAACAATATCACACCATTTGAAGTGGTGTATAATCAGGAAGTACTCATAGAAGAAGATTAAAACTAGACCTCTCTCCCTAAAACTCTTCTGCTATGGCGTGAGTTCACCAAAAAAACTCACACTTGGTGTGAGATTGCCCAACAAACTCGTTATTGGCGTAATATTGCCAAAAAAACTCACTCTTGGCATGATATCGCCTAAAAAAATTTCTCTTCAAAACATTTTAAGGACATATTTCTATCCTTTTACACCGATGTTCATCAGGTGCACACTTTCCTTTTACTACTTTTACACACATTTACATACTTTTGCAAGAGTTTTCATAATACATGACTTTGAATACACTTTCACTCTTCTTTTGCAGGTCCATCATTAATATGCAATAAGAAGGATCCCTACATCAAGAAAAAATAGGTACAACACCATACACTTCACCCCTAGGATCACCTCCTCTTTCTTAGCTTCCACGCTTCATTTTTTTCATTTGTCTCTTCAGCACGCTACCGCCATCACACTGTACATGGCTATGAGGTAAACATCTCTTATCCAATTTATGTTATCGAATATTCACTCAACAAAATAAATTCAGGGAAAATGTAGACATAAAATCATGCACTTGGGTACATTTCTAGGTCCTAAAATCATACTTGCATTCATATGATTCCTAAGGGAGAAAACTAGTAATTGAAAAGTATCTTTGGCCTTTTGTGTGTAATTATCTCTTTCTATTTAGTTTTTTCCACCCTATATCCTAGTTGGTACTTTAATTTTTTATATTTTATGACTCAGACACTAGCTCCCAGGTGCCCTCATCCCCTCTAGGTGCCCCTAACCCTTTTCTATCTTACTCACTTCTTTTGGGTCTCTTTTATCTTTTGGGTATCTTATTTTCTTATGGGTCAGCCTTCTAGTTGTCAATTACAAAATTCAACCAAGGTAATCATATAAATATAAATATATGTGACCAAAATAAAGTACAAAGATCTAAGAATCTATTATCATCACCTAATCTTGTATCCAAAGGCATCTAAGAGCACTAAAGGCATCCATCTAACATCCATTTAAGGGACAAGGGACTGCATTTTCTGCATACACTTCATAGGAAGGGGAAGTTAATTATTCCATTCACACATCTATTTACATTAATACATATAGCTATTTCCCACTATCAAGTGCACTTGCACAAGGAATTCTTAGGGAAAGATTCTTTCACACACTCACAAGAAGTACATGTAGTATGAGATGTAGTGCAGTTCTTGGTCATAAGTTCACTCAGTCAGGTGACCATCTTGATCAATATGAATCCCCTTATTACATATTTATTTTTTAGATTTGATGTGGTATTATGGGTTTTGTAGGTGAATATTTGTTTTGCAAGTTACAGACACACTCAACTATCATATTGTGATATATAGGTGACAAAAAATGACTGTTAGTGACACTTGTGTGACACAAGAAAAATAATATTTGGACCACTTTCCTAGTCACAAGAACCCATAAGTAGACTCTGGTGCCCAGGTGCCCCTGACCTAGTCCAGGTGCCATGGTCTGACCTTATTAGACAATTGTAGAAATTAATCTAATCATTGATGACAGTCTCCCCCTTTTTGTTAAACAATTTTTCCATTTTAGAACATCTTAGGATCATGAGTAAATAAGATAAGTCCTTTCCTCTCTCTCTTGCACTTATGTTTTCATGTTTATTTGATTATTGCTTGTGTCATAGTTAATCATAACAAGTATATATTATTGTGTACATTTAGTTACTCTGCAATTAGGGTTTAGCATAAAGTCTAATTTTTGTTCAATCACCACCCGCTATTACATTTTCCCGTCACGATTATCATGCAACATTCTCTTCTGATTCATTACATATAAATTATATTATCAGCTCATATCATATCAATAATACCATGATCTATCTAGAGGATTCTTTTAGTGTGTGCTATATTGCACTTCTTATGGCTATTAAATGTCTAGTTTCTACTATTTCATATCCAATTCCCAATTCTTTTGGCTACATTATCCTATCCATTACAATTGGGCCTCTCACCATGCTTGTTTCATTCACTGTGGCATCTTTAATAAAAATATGCTACATGTTTTTGGGTCTCCATTGGCTCCACGTCACTCAAGATATTCACTCCATGAATCATACGTGTCTTAAATTCATTTACAATAACCAAGTTATCACTATTAAAGGCATTCTACCATGCACAACGTTGCCTCTACCTTTTGTTGAAGACATTCTTCCACCAGCTTCAGCTTCTAGATCTTCTATACCTCTCAAATTTATGGTGCATTCAACACCTAACTCTCATATTCGCACACATCCTAACTCATGATGATTTCACCATTATAGGTCCACTAGTTCATCTCATCAGCATAATTCCACTACTCAGGAAACCCCTTCACATAGGTACTCATCACCTCCTTCACCTTATAGGTATTCTTTACATAGGTTTACATCACCTCTTCTGCATCATAGGTCTAATCCCCATAGGTGTTCACTAACTCTTTTACCACATAGGCTTCCTTCACATATACATCATCCTTGTATTACACCAGTAATCTTAGAGAATTGTCACATGTCTTTATCTCCTCAAACATTGGGTGGAGGATCTCTTACCTTCAATATCATTGGATAGATTAATTTTCATCACACACTTGGGGGAATCATGTTTTATCTCCACCTTCAATCATCACCAATTATTTCTTACTTCTACATATACATGTTACACTATATGCTTCACATCTAGTCTTTCTCATCTCTTTTACACATATTGACAGACAACTTGTATTGCCATTACCCTATGATGCACTCTAGTCCCACTATTCATACTTGAATTTTAAGGGTCTAAATATGAAAGTAACCTCACATCATTCACTCTTTACACTTTACGCTTCATGATCTATCTTTCTAGTGCACATTTTCAAACCAGTTCTTGATGACACACTCTTGTTCTATGGTTCATTCTTGGTTATTGAGGGGTGTTTTAGAAATGAACCTCATCTCTTACTCATATAAATATACTGGGGGCTCACTTCTCCTTCCATATTCATAGATTACATACCATTCCATCCCACTCATACATTGCATATTGCATATCTTGATTGAACTTACTTTTCCTTGCTTATACTTACATGTACACTTTGTATGTCAATATCTTTTCTATATATACATGCACATTCACTTGGTATTTTAGAGTGAATACAAATCACTTATAGGTCTTTACATGTTGGAATAATGCTTGGCACTATACCTTTTACCAGTCCCATTGAGGCTCCTTGGGGCATTTTATTTCTTACACATTACAAATGTTATCAGTTAATCATTTACTACTTCATATTTTTACTAGTACACTACCGATTCCATTGATATATACATGATTTCACATACTCTTTATCTTTCTAACAAGGTAACAAGTTCTTCATGTGTAGCATTTACTTTACATGACTATTTTCCACCATGGCTATTTGATACACTTTGCTTGACACTATTTTCCTATGTATTCCATTGTTTGTGGGCTATGCCCTATGTCTTGTTTGATCACTGATTATATGCTTCGGCCTTGATTGTCTTGTGACATTGTGGGTGATGTCCCATGTTTGAAACCTAATTCTTATGGTCTATCTCATAGTCACATTTTCTTGTTACATTTTTTCTTTGACATGCTTGCTACTTCTGCTAATAACACATGTATCTAGCCACTTTGTTATAGTGTTCCTTGGTTTCTACCATGCAAATCATGTTCCCCCTACAGGGATATAATTTAGATTAGCATCAAGTCCCTTAATTTGTGCCACACACTCCTAATGATGTCACATGTACCCCAAATGAGGGAGCTTATACAGTGGGTGAACAAATCACCCTATACAACGGCTCAAAACTACAACACACTATAATACAAAAAATAATTGGCACATGTTACAATTACAACACTGGCTCAAAATCATACTTGGTTCATAATAATAGTACAAAAATCAACACCCAGGATTATAAAGGCACACTTAGGTGCGTGTTTCCTCCCCTGGGTGCTCGTATCCTTGGGACACACACAATCAGTTTCTCGTATCAACACAATCTACAACAGTTTACAAAGTAATTTTATAGTATCACACAAACTCATCCAACAAAATAAAAAAAGTGTATCTTCTACATTTAGTTCAATTATTACAATTAGAAACAAATCAGGGATTACATGAATAAAACAGGGACACACCATTTGTAGTGGTGTTTATCAGATAGATTCATGGAAGGAGAGTGACATTATACCTATCTCCCCAATAATTACTCTTTGGTTTGAGATCACCCAAAAAAATCACTTTTGGTGTGAGATCACCCAAAAAAATCATACTTGGGATGATATCACCCAAAAATGCATTCTACAAAACATCGTCAGGACATTTTTCTATACTTTTACACTCTTCTACATCAAGTACACACTTTCCTTTTACACATTTTTACATAAATTTACATAATCATGCACATTTTTCTCTGATTTATCATATATGAGACTTTGACTACATTTTTTCTCTTCTTTTTATAGGTTCATTCTTACAAGTAGAAATAACAAGCACAATAATAGGTACAACACGATACACCACATACACTTCACCCCTAGAGTCACTTTCTCTTCCTACTTTCCACACTTCATCTTTGCACTCATTCCACGCTTCACTTGTCCATTCAACACGATTATCACCATACGCTCTACATGGTTATTAGGTATTAATCTCTTATATACTTTATTTTATCTAGTATTTACTTAACAAAATAAAGTGAGGGAAAATGTAGACATAAAATCATGTACTTTGGGTAGATTTCTAGGTCCTAAACACATACCAGTATTCATATGATTCCTAAGAAAGAAAACTAGTAATTGACTACTATGTTTGGCTTATTTCCTTTGCTTCTTGTTTTCTATTTAATCTTTTACAGACTACATCTTGGTTGATATTTTACTTATTTATCTTTTATGGATTCAGACACCAACACTAGCCAAGACAAGCCTAGGCGCCCTTGTCTCCTCTAGGTGTCCTCAACCCTTTTTCCACCTTAATCACTTATTTTGGGTCTCTTTTATTTTTTGGTCATATTTTTCACTTATGGGTCATCCTTACAATTGTCAATTACAAAATTCAAACAAGGGAATCATATAAATATATAGTTATGTGTTCAAAATCAAGGACCAAGATCTAAGCATTGTTACTATCACCTTAGCTTGCACTCAAAAGGCACCTAAAACATTTCAAAACTCCCATTTGGGATTCAACCAAGGGACAAGGGACTTCATTTTCTACATACAATGCATATAAGAAGGGTAAGTTCTTTATTGCATCCACACATACTATACATTGTTATATTCTATATTTAGCCTTCTATCAAGTGTACTTGCACAATGGAATCCTAGGGCACGATTCCTACACACACTCACTATACCTACATGGAGTCTTAGATGTAGTACAACATTAGGTTGTAAGATCACTCTATTGGGTGACCGTTGGGGATAGTCCAACTCCCCATATTGCATATTTATTTTTTATTCGACATGGTATTGTGGGTTTTGCAGGTGATATATATTTTACAAGTTAAATGTACCCTTAGTAAATAAGGAATGACATATAGGAGATCAATAGATAATATTTACAACACTTGTATGACATAACAAAAACCAGATTCCAAACATTTACATAGTCACAGGTACCCAAGTGCCCCTGTCCATTCATGGGTGCCCATGTTTGATATCATTCATGAGCTATAGAATTTATCTTTAGCATTGATGACACAGTTCACCTCTTGTTCAGTAATTTTACCAGTCCAGAACACATCCAAATAAATCATTAATCAACTACTAAGTTATTATTTCTATACATATTGCTTAGGGTTTTCTACTTTACTTGATTGTTGCTTGTGTCAACTCTACATCTTAGCATTTATTATCATATGTGACTCTACAATATCAGATTTAATTAATTTAAATTAAATTAAATCAAGCTCCTTATATTCAAATTAATAAAGTAATTATGTTTATAAATCAAGTTCCTATTGAGAAGAAAATATATGTATGTATTAAGTAATCCTCTAAAGTACACAAAGATAGTGAGCGAAAATAAAGCACCAAAAATAAAATCAAGGAAACTAAGTTTAAAGGCATTGTCACACACATAAGAAGAATAATACGTCTCTAGAGGGGATGAGGGGTAGAAATGACCCATGGTATTGACATTTCCCATATAACTAAATGATTATAAACACTTTTTCAAATAAACATTATCCACCAATGCTCCTCATACCTCCCAAAGGAATTATCTCCCTTGATTCCAAAAAGGGGGAGATGGAGACAATAAGTAAATAAAAACAACCAAACATTTTTCTACCAATACATTCAACATTTCAAACAAATTTAAGGAAAAAATCATAAATTCTATGTTAGATCAACAAAAAAATAGAGGTTTTGAGACATACCTCACAAGAAATAAAATCCAAACCTCAAATTGCATTCCCAACCTCCAAATTCTCCTTTTACCTTCCAATCTCTTCGAAATCTCCAAGTAAAAATCTAAGAAAAATTCCCTACCTCCTCAAAAATGGAGGATTAAGTAATAAAAAACTACAAAACACCTAACTATGGGATGGTGACATGTGTCACCTATCCTCTCATTACATACATGACATCTCAAGTCCCTTTCATGAATAATACAAGAATCATTATGGAGGATACTTTCAACAAAAAAACATAAAACAATATCAAATGCTCTCCCACTTCCCAAGTGGCTCAAAAAATAAATCTCATAAATGAATATGAGGACATGATAGGGTGAAAAGGGAGTAAAAATAAATTTTGAACCTTGGAAAGAGTCCCCATACCCATAGGTAGGGTCCAAGGGATTCATTTTGGTGTGAGAGTGACCCCAACTTACAAAGAACCTTTCCAAAAGTCCACTTTTAGCCCAAATTCGAGATTTATGAAAAGTAGCACATTTAGAGAGGTGGTGGGGCTCACCTATTCCATGATTAGATGGCCTAATTAAAAAAATATAAAATTAATTAACCAACACCTAATCAAAATGAAAAACATTTAACCCACAAAAGTGGCCTAAACAAATAATTAAAATGATAACACTAGATTAATTTTAAAAAGGAGATAATCATGCAAAGGTGATCAAATGTAGTCATGTTTCCCTTACTCCCTTTAAACCCCAAGAGTGCCAGCCTATCACCCAACATTAGTTGCGTGCTCACCTGAGGCGCGTGTAGGCCCCGAGCCCCTCCTTTATTTGAGCTTCGTAAGAATGTTCGCCATTAATGGAGAAATGGTTGCAGAAATAGAAAATAAATGTATCCATTCTAGAAAAGAAGTAAAAACACTAGATCTAATCATAGATGCATCATAATGCAAAAGTAAACACTACAACATCACAAAGAGATCAGATCTGAACCATGAGAAAAATGAGAGTACTAGGGTTTGAACACATAAACATAGATATTCAAAACAACCCTTTATATATTGATTAACAACCATTTATAGTAGCCATGTTACATAAAAGAGGTTCATAAATAGGTCAATTACATAATTTTTCCATTAGCATCCTACCCTTCCCATGGATCTGATCTATAAACCCTATATTACCCCATAGAACCATTACATAATCCACTTTCTATAGAACTACACCATACATATGCATACATACTCAACCTACATCTCTTTACACGCACACACTACCACCTTTTCCTAGATCCAAATGCCTCCTTAAATAGTATAGGAGCTCACCTAACCATAATTTCAGAAGCAATCCCACATGCCAAATGTCATCGTATTATTCTATACTTGAGTGTCCAAGCCATGCATATGCCATCTAGCCATAAAAACCTTCACTTTACATCCCGTAACCATAATGATTCCCTAGAATATTATTTTCTTAAGCTTCAAGTCTCCATGTAATAACCTTGTCATCATTACACCTACCCATCTAATTCACTTGTTTTACATGTGATCCCCTTATTTAACTGAAATGCGGCTAAGTCCTTAAACCCTTAAACCCTTTCTTTCTTCCATGTGCAAACCTATCTCTCCTCGCGCGTGTTCACTTACATGCTTTTCTCCATAGTGCCTTCCGCACATGATCATCTTCTGCTTTAAGACTTAGTGATTTTCCAGGCTCAACATCACCCCATACTAAATGTGTTGTCCATCCTTAGAACTAATCTGATATTCAATAAATAATAACTAATGGAGAGAAAGAATAACATGTATCTAGCTTATGCCAAAGAATAAAAAAAAATTCTATTATTGTACAAGGATTGGGAAGTCTTTATTCAAGGATGCTTGAATTTTATTTGAGGCATCCACCTCACTCTGTGCTTATTGAAATAAATACCCTATCAATGTGTCAACTTCATAAAATGACAACTCTTCACCCTTATCCTTTAGTGTATCAATGATACTTTCTATTTGTCTACTAAGGTTTCTCAGCGCATCCATCCTTTGTGTAACCTTGGGATATAATTCCTTCACTTTATTTCTAATCGAGACCCTTAAGCTTTTGATTGACTCAGAATTATTCTCAAATTCTTCTATGATCTTGTCCCATTCCACCCTATAACCCTTGTTATTTTCCTTGAACTCCTTTAGGTCTACCTCATGGGTAACAACGAAGACACTTTCTACCATGTCCTTGTCTCCACAGTTGTCATAGAAAACTTCAACCATGTGTGCTATAGTTTTTATAGAGGAAAGGAGCTTGGAGTACCAAGTTATGGTCTCTTCAATTTTCAACTTCTCATGTTCCCTTTTTCATGCCAAAACTTCCTCCACTGACTCCAACACAATTGGTTTCCTCTCCATCGTGATCAAGCACATTAAGTCCTCTAGGTAGTGAAAAGTTGAATCACACTTCTGTTCAGGAGGGGCCAATTTTGGGCACTTTAAGATAATTAAATTTGAGATAGTCTCCACCTTCTTATAAGCTTCACACACTCTCCCCTTTTATTCTCTCAATTCAGCCTTGAGCTATGCATATATTGACTCCTTCTCCTTGATCTCCTTGTCTCTCTCAATTATCTCCATATTCTTTATCTCCAAGGATATAATTCTTTTATTCCTCTCAAATAACCTTTCCTCTACTTCCACAGATACCTTGTTGAGTGTGTTACACACCTTCTCATCTATTAGCCATTGTGCATCCACAACTAGATTCACCTCATTGGGGTTTTTTGTGGTTATCAATGCTCCTGCATCAACTTCTAACTCTAGTTCATCAACATAGGACTCAAAATTCCATGACTACATTTTCCTTGTGCGCATGTGCACACTAACTTTATCAAATGATGGCTAGTATAAAAATTGGTTTTTAGGTACCATGCTCTAAAAAAGTGCACATAGGACCTTGTTTGGTTCATTGACATAAGTCATTTTGGGTCCTTGTGTTTCCGCCACACCCTTGCCACCTATGTGTGCTCCTATTGGGAAGTTGGCTGCTAAGCTAGGATCTCTGCCCATGATGCCATACTCTTTCTCAATTTCTTCTGCACTGCACTCCACCACGTTCTCTATCAAATCCTTGATCACTATATCATCAAACTATTCACCAGAAAGGTATGGGGTCCTATGCACATTTGGCCCCATTTCCTCTTCACTTCCTTATTTCTCTCAAGTGCCCTCCAAAAACTCATCCTACTATTTAGACCACTGAGGGATTCTAACCTTCCTCATGCTCCTCGTTCTCCTTCTCAAACTCTTCACCCTTCATGTTATTCATCTCCTTAGAGTCTAAAATCTGTGCCATATTTTACCTCTTCTTCACTGGGGACTCCTCTCTCATAGGGGACCTTTCCTTCTCAGGTGAATTCTCCTTCACGGGGGATTTATTACTTTAAGTGTAATTACTTGGGCTTATGCCCTTGTGGTCTGAACTGTACACACATTCACTGCCCTGTTTGTTGTAGTTTCCTCCCTCTCTCTCTTTTCCCCTTTCTTTCTTCTAACAAGGTCCTTAGGGATGGCTACATCATCCTCGATGTATGTGCCCTTCTAAAATTTTTTCCCTAGGTGTATATAAACTCTTATTTACATGCTTCTTGCAAGTGGTAATGTTGCGAGCCTTAGCATATGTATTTCATTGGAGACATACTTCTCCACATATGCCCACTTCTTAGGATACACCAATATTTGGAGTAACATGTGGTGATCTTGATCTACCTCACTTAGGTCAAACATAAGTTTCTTGGCATCCTTGAACTTGTTGACTATGATTTGAAAATACTATACTATGAATGCAAAAGTTAGTTTACACCATGGGATTTTGGTGTCATCAATTAATGTGAACCTACAAATGTAGAAGTTTTGGTACACTGCAAACATAGATTCATCCTTTACCAAGGCTGGAAGTTGCTCTGGAATCCTCTATTATACCCCAAATGTACATCCACATGTACTATTTATCCAAGCATGCCTTGTATGCAACTATCATTGTTTCACAGGTACATGCTTTGAATCTCTTAGATAGGGAGGGGTTCTCATCAGGGTACTCCCAAATGTTGTTATTCGGCCCATCGAGCCACTCCGATTTCCAAAAACACAATGGTAAGGAGAATATTACCATACATAATTTTATCTCCATCACACGCTACATATATGATATATTCCACAATGAAGGCCAAGAGGTTGTAGATTGTCCCTTTATAAATCTTTATAAAAATGTTCAACCATCTCTTGTTCACTTGTGTCCATTATTTGTGCCCATTGAACTTGGTCAGTAAGTGTGTGACCATCTTCATGACTGGGTTAGTAAGCTTGGAAATATCAAAATAATGCCCTCCCTTCTTGTATTCATACTCCTTGGTTGTCTCCACAATAGCCTCCTTGTCATCCAAGTCATCGTCTTGTGAATCACCTGTGCAGATATGTCCAGTGTATCTGGAGATCAACTATGGGGTTATGGGAATTCTCCTCCCTGGGAAGTAGAAGTGATCTTCTTGCACATGTGATATGAGATATTGGTATACTATATTTGGTTTTCTAAAAAATGAACCTCAAAAATTTGGAAAAGCCTATCCTTCACCAGGTTTCTCTTCACAGAGTCATGATGCACTGGTTTCTTGTCCTGGGTTCTCTCTCCTATTGGGTAAATGAGCTCCAATGCCATATCCTTCTCAGTGATATTTTTCCTATTGTTATAATCACTTATAGCCATCTTGTGCATGTGAAAGACCCATTCCATCCACATTAAAATTCCATCTGGGTACTCCATCTCCACATACCACTCTTCATTAAAACTTGTCAATGCAATTAGGTTTCCTTTGACCTTGCCCTTGCCCTTCTTTAGTGAAATGTTCAATCCTTTCCTTGGTACCATCTTTCTCTTCAAGCCCTTATAATTCCTTCCTTTAGTCTTACTTTAACACTACTCAATCCCTCGGCTCCACTCATGTGAAATTTCTTCAAAACCCATGCCCTAGCTCTGCAAATCCTAACCTAGAAAACTCTCCTGTTATAAGATGGTATAAAAACTCATGGGAATCCACCAAAAAATATCCTCCACACATGTCTGTGTACTCTTTTTCACTCTGGTTCATATATCTTTCAAATCCTCTACTTTGCATGCAACTCTTCGCAAATTTTCTCACAAGGATGCCCTAGTTCATAAGATCTCTTCAATAAACAAACACAAGGTAAAAGAATAACTTACCCTGAAATTCTATTTATAGCTTTTTTATTTTTACCACATAAACTCCCATGGCACCTACCATCATAGAATTTCATTAAATTCAATTTTTCCAATGCTATCCTCATGTGTGTTTAGCCAAACACTTTTCGTATGTGTGCAAAGACGCACAAACCTCCCACATCCTTCTGGTGTGTAAAATTGTATCGAACACAAAATGCTACATGTGATCATAACATCGAAGTAAATCTTCCTCTACGTCTTAAGCCCAATTTTTTTCACCACCTATAACATGTTGCTCTGCACTTTTATCCCTGTACGTGGTTTTTATAAATCTTTTGACACCAATATCCACCCATAATCACTTCTTCTATGCATGCTCCTTTGAATCCATGCACTTTTAATTTTCTCATTCGGGCCACCAATCATCATCTCTCCTAACACTTTCTTATTACCATACTATTCACTAAAACTCTTCTTCACATTCTCCACCCTACACTAAATAGATGTGCAGTGCTTTTCACATAAAACCCCTTTAGATAGTAATTGGCTATTAACATGCAAGTACACCCGCAATAAACGAAACAAAAAGACAAAGCATAGTGTTGTCGCCCTCAAAATACCCCCATCATTTTCTAAGTCAAATTTGAAAATTTTGAGCTCACACCCTCCAAAAGTGTTCAAGTAAAGTTGGAAGTCTGAAAAGATAGAGAAATTCATGCTTTGAAGTTGTTTAAACTCTCCAGTCTGCACGTTTTGATAAATTTTCCATTTTCTTGTCTAGACGCATGAAAATTTTATTGTTGTCCTAATTTGAATGAAATTTTTAATCTTTCTATAGACCATGGATCATCTAACCTTGTATTTTTTTCAATTCCTTGGCTCACGAAAGAAATTTGAAAATTAGGCGCGAAATGGTGGAGTTTTCTTCTTCTCTGCATTTTTTCCACAGTCGGGAATGATGGGCATTTTCTTCCCCATCAAATTTTGGCTCCGTCATCCATGGGTACGTGGACATATCTAATTGGAAGTGGGTCAGTGGAGAACTTTGAGGTTTTTAGCCTCTTTGTAAAAAAGGTGAAAATTTAAAAAGTGACCCGCAGCCTCGATCAGGCTCAAAGGAGTCAAAGCCTAGGCCTGTCATTGGAAAGTCAAAGTAGGGAGGCAGATCGTCATTTTGATCCTCTTTGTAAAAAGATAAAAATTTAAAAAGTGACCCGCAGCCCCAATCAGGCTTAAAGGAAAAAAGTCAAATATCGAGCCTATAGTCAAAATAGTCAAAGCAGGGAAGCAGGCTATTGGGTAGATTTGAGAATTTGAGCCTCTTTATAAAAAAGGAAAAAATTTAAAAAAGTGATCCGCAGGCCCCGCCAAACACAAAGGAAAAAGTCAAATATTAAGCCCACAACAAAAGAGTCAAAGTGGGGAGGCGGGCCAGTGGAGAAATTTGTGTTTTTGAGCCCGCATTGAAAAAAGGTAAAATTATAAAAGTGACCCATGAATCCTTCACCAATCAAGTGAGGCCACGTGTCAAGACCATATCAAAAGTAGGTAAGTGGGCCAAAATGTTCCAAAATGCCAAATCTCTATAAAGTCACAAAATGCAAAAGGAATCCTCCACACCTGCTCCAGTAAATTTCTCCCACGTGTACGACTCTGATTTAAAGTTTTAAAGGCAAGATGAATGGTTCAAATTCAAAGTTACAAAACAAGTGTAACAGCTGCATTATGAAAATTCCAGTTTTTCCTCCATTAACATTTCTTTGTGAATCAAGAAACTGAACAAACGCGAATGATTGAAAAGAAATTATAAACCGTTTCTTGCTAACAAAGAAGAAGTTGTAACCATTTCTTGGAGGATATTTAATGGCTTCTTCACACCATTGTACAGGGGAATTGATCTTGTAAACTCAAAAGTATATTGTACTTTGAAAGAACAAAGGAGATAACCATTTTTCTTCCATTTCCCCCCTTTTCTCAATTTCCTCCATTTCTCCACTATGTACAACTTTTGATTAAGCATCAATACAAGAAGAAGGATTTTGTAGCCTCTTTGATGAGGAGATTTTAGAAACTTTGAGTTCACAATCTTATCTCGTCTTATTGCCATTTGCAGGGTTGTTTCTTCCCATGAATGCATGTGATGAATTTTCTAACTAGTGTGTGTAGGAATCTGATTTCCTACTTGCAACATTAGTTCTCCTACCTATTTTCTCACTCCCTTTCCCACTTTTACACAAATTTCTCTCTTGCAAGTATCTGCAAGCTTTGTTGAAGGGTCAGTGGAGTGCCCCTATTGGATCCCCGACCGAAAGGCCACCATAGAAATCCACATTTTCTCATGCATGTATATATGGCAGCTGTACCGGTTAAGTAGAGGGACTTAGATTCCCAAAGCATTGGCAAGGAATCCACAAGTTTTTCCACCCAACAAATTTCCTCGCCAACAATTTTTGTGCACCCACCGTGGGGCAGATTTAGCAGCATCTGCACCTGAATGCAACCGCAAGGTTAGAAAACAAAAAATTCAAAATTCAAAAAGAGAAATGTTTTTGGAATTTGAATGGCTATATGAGCCACATGGATTCAAATCATGGCTATTCTAGGAAACCCTCCTGTTAAAAGACCTAAATTTCTCTTCCACATCCAAGAAGACATTGCTTCAGATTTGAGGGAAGCTATCTAGCATAATAGACAAAGTTCTAATCACTATTTCATTGCCACAAGAAATTTGGACCTTGAAGAAGAACGTGCATTATTGAATTGGAGAGGCAAAGACAAATTCTAGACTAGCAAAGAAAAGCATAGATTTTCAAGTTGGCGGATAGAAGATACACCTGGCAACAGAGACAAGGAGGACAAAATTGATTCCATTTTTGAGGAAATTCAAAGGAGACAAGAGCTACTCAGAATCCAAAGGCCTCCATCTCAAACAACTGGTCACATTGGGAACCTGAGTGTTGTTAATCCATTGGAGGGTGAATTTCCATACATCAGAGAGAACCTTGAAGATTTCACTGATGTAGAGACCAAAGAAGAAGCTAGAGAAAGAGAAGAAAGAGAAGATGAGGAAATAAGAGCTCAACTTGAAGAAATCGAGAGACTTCAAGCTGAGGTAGATGAAAGAGTAACAACAAAATCCGCAGCCTTAACAAGGTTGGAAGATAGAAAAGACATAGAATGGGGGATCGTGATCATGAGCGTGACTGTGACTTTGAGGCTCATAGGCCTAATGTACCATGGGGAGGAAACACTGGTCCACTGGTCTTTCTCAACCACTCCATGAGCTACTGAGAGGCTCGAGAAAAAACTTCCCAAAATTTAGAGGGGATGGTTCTCAACTCCCTGAAGAGCATGTAGTAGCATTTATCACTTCTTGCAGTGTGTTGGGTGTTGAGGATGAAGATGTGTCAGTCTGAATCTTTGTGGAGTCACTTCAAGAGAAAGATGCCGAATGGTTCTACATGCTACCCCCAAGGTCCATCACCTGTTGGGAAGATATAAGAAGTGAATTTGAACATAGGTTCAAGAGCACTAAAGATTGCTAGGATCTTCTGGTCCAATTGGTACAAATGAAAAAATAAACCTTTGAGTCAATGAGAGACTTTGTAGCAAGATATGATAGAGTGATAAGAAGGATCCTTGAAGATGTGGTGCCTTCTAAAAATAATTTGAAGAGATTCTTCATTAGTGCTTTACCATCAGAAGTAGGTTTCTTCCTTAGAAGATCCCAACCAAGAACATTGAGGGAAGCCAAGGAATATGCAATAGAAATCAATGATGATCTAATCCTTTCTAGAAAGATGAAAGGCCCCAATGGAAAGAAAAAGGGTCAGAGATCAAAATCTTTCACCATAGATCCAATGTTCTAAAAAATGGAAAATGACTTGGTTACCTTGAAGAAGCAGCTATCTCAGATCACAATGCGGAATGCTTCAAGGAGAGAAAACCATCCAAATAGGCCAAGGATTTCTCCACCTCCTCGTCAACTTGCTCTTGAAGCACCACCAGTCAATGCCATCTATGACACCATAGAGCCAGAGGAGGAAGTAGAAATTGATGAAACTGAAGAAGAAAATATGGAAGACTATGAAAACTATCTTGAGGTCAAAGAAGTTGATATACACAATGGCCTAATTGAGTACGTTGATGATGAAGATGAGGATGATGAAGAAGCTCCAAGTTTCTCATGTGTTGTTTTCACTCGTGCACAACCCAGGAAAGGTGCTTCATCCTCAATGGTTGTGGTAAAGGATAAGAAGAATAAAGAAGATTCTCCTCCAGAAGTCACACAAAATAAAATCATCAGCAGAGGATCACCATTACCACCTTCTATGGAGTCAGCCAAAGAAAAACCAGACTCACTGGTTGTCAGGGATCATGCTACTATGCCAAGTAAGTCATCTAATTCTTCTCCCAGCTCAAAAGTTGCTAAGAACAATTCTCCTTTAAATGTTGTTCCTGCAAAAACATCTAAGGTTCAATCAAAAGCTACACCCAAAAAGGAGAATTAAACACCCAATTTAGAAAATCCTCTACCATTTAAATCTTCCTCCATTTTTGGAGCCTCTTCCTCGCTCACCATAACCCCATTTGACTTTGTGGAACATGCAAGAAAAACCAAAGTCCAGCTCTCAGAAATAGAATACCTACAAACACATCCTACCCAGTTTGACAGGTTCATTAATACAGTTTATGGTGGTAACCCTGTATCCTTGAGTCCTAATTATAAAGGCTTACTTCCCACACCATCCACACCACCTTCCCAAAACATGCTAGCCCTCAGTGCCTCCAAAACCAACAAAGTTGAACCTTTCTACCTGTCACTCCTCATTAAAGGCTTCCAACTAAATAATTGTATCATAGATTATAGAGCCTCATACAATGTGATGCCAGTCAATGTTGCAAATTCTCTAGGCCTCACCTTGACCCAGGTAAATGGCACCTGCTACTCAATGGAATCCAAAAAAGTGTCATTGGTAGGAAGAATCAAAGATGCACAGGTAGCACTAGCTGATTTTCCAGACAAGAAGGTGCTCCTAACCATACTGGTAGCAGACATCCCAACATCCTTTGGTATGTTGTTGAGTAGGAGTTTCTATAGAGACCTGGGTGGAGAGATAAAAATGGATTGGTCATCTACAACTATCCTAGTAAAAGGCAAGATGAAGAAGTTGCTACCAGTAAGAAAGATGAAGTTCACAATACGAAAGTATGATGATCTAAAAGCAAACATTCTCTTTCAAGATTGTGGGCTAGGAAACTACTTCCTCACATCAGAAAAAGAGGATAACTTTCCACTTCTCATGGAGGAAGAGGAAGATCAAATTTGGACAATGGAATTTGATGGTAGTCATTCCAGAGCAGGCTCAGGAGCTGGTGTAGTATTGTACTCTCCTTAAATTGAGTTGTACCCATTTTCCTACAAGCTGTAATTTGATAATACAAACAAAACTCTAGAGTATGAAGCACTACTCTTAGGCATGAGTGCATCAGAGGACATGGGAATCAAGAAATTGAGATGTCAAGGTGATGTAGAGGTTGTAGTAAAGTAGGTTTGTCAACAATATCAGGTGAAGAATCCAAGACTCCAGCATTATAGAAACAAAGTGTGGGATTACATTGAATCTTTCGATGCATTTTCCATTGAAGCTATTACAAAGGAACAAAATGAAAATGTTGATTCTCTCACAGTGTTAGCTTCCCTAGTGACACCTAATCCTTATTTTGGTAAAGACAAAGTGACCATTCAAATGGTATTCAAGCCTAGTGTACCTGACAATGCAAATCATTGGCAAGTCTTCAATGATGATAACTAGATTCTATCATTTTTGAAGAAAAGGGATGATTTCAATAATCTCTTCTTCGAAGGAGGTGAAAATCCACACCGAGAAGCAGTCCCCAAAGAAGAGAAAGAAGGAATTGAAGGGATTGATGATGAGGGAGTAATAAAATTGAAAGGGAACAAAATTACCAAAGGCCTAGTCTCTTTAGAAGACCTCTTTGACAAACATGACAGATTCATTCAAGAGAAAGAAAAGCAATCTTCTCGCTGCCCAGCTGATTTTGATAAAGAAAACATTGGTACCTCGGAGGAGCCAAGGATGGTCAATATTGGAAAATGTTTCTCACTTGAAGAAAAAAGAAGGTTTGTTGCATTACTCAAGAAATACTCAGATGTCTTGGCCTACTCTTATGATGAACTCAAATCCTTCTAGCCAAAGGAAATGCATCACTCAATTCCTTTGAAGCAAGGGTGTTAAGCCCTTCAGGAAGAAACAAAGGCCATATAAACCCAAATATTGATGATACCATCAAGGAGGAGGTAATGAAGATGCTTAATGCAAGGATCATCTTTCCCATCCACCATTCAACATGGGTGGCTAACATTGTGCTAGTGTGGAAGAAGAATGGTGAAATAAGGATATGTGTAGATTTTTGCAACCTGAACCAGGCATCACTCAAGGACAATTATCCTCTTCCTATCATGGACCATATCCTGCAAGTAGTCACTGGATCTGAAATTCTTTCATTACTTGATGGATTCTCAGGATACAATCAAATCAAAGTGGCAGAGGAAGACCGCACCAAGATAGGATTTACAACACCTTGGGGTACTTTTTCCTACAGTAGAATACCTTTTGGCCTAATCAATGCAGGAGCTACATTCCAAAGGGAAATGGATTTGGCCTTCAAAGATCTGAAGCATTGCATTGTCATATATCTTGATGATCTCATATTATTTTCAAAGAAGAGGGGAGATCATATCTATCACTTGGAACAGGTACTTGCAAGGTGTAGGAAACATGGCATATCACTAAATCCAAAAAAGTGCATTTTTGGAGTCACAGAAGGCAAGTTATTGGGGCACATTGTGAAAAAACATGGAGCACACATTGATCTTGAGAGGATTAGATCCATTCAAGCATTTCCCTTCCCACAAGTAAGAAAGGAGTTCATTCATTCTTCAGAAAGGTGAACTTTCTTCATCATTTTGTGCCTGAGTTTGTTGAGTTGACAAAGCACATCACTTCCATGATGAAACCACAAGAAAACTTCAAATGGAACAATGAAGGGAAGGTAAAATTTGAAGAGATCAAGAAATCCATTGCCAAGGCTTCGACTCTTGTATCTCTAGATTTTAACAAAGAATTCATCATGTATTGTTATGCATAAGAACATACACTCTCTACCATTCTCATTCAAAAAAATGATGAAGGTGTGGAAGAACCTATTGCTTTCATGAGTTTTCCTTTGAAAAAGCAGGAGCTAAAATACAACCAATTGGAGAAGCATGCCTATGCAGTGGTCAAGGCTGTAAAAAACTTCAAGTTTTACATCCTCAATTCCCATATGGTGGTGATGGTCCCTGTCAAGTGCAATCAAGTCCATCTTGACACAGCAGGATCCCAGAGCTAAAAGAGGAAATTGGATTGCAAAGACTCAAGAATATGACTTGGAGATTTGACCCTCTAATCTGGTAAGGGGAAATGTCTTGTGCAAGTTGATTCCTGAAGATGAAATACTCAAAGTTCAACATGGCGAAGAAAACTATACTTGCTCAACTTGTTCAGAAGATAACCCATAAGTTCTCTTTGTCACCACTACTGATGAGTGGTATGTTGATATTTCCTATTACCTGACTTATGGAGAATTCCCTTCCCATATTGATTACAAGAAAAGGAGAACACTCAAGTTGAAGGCAGCTAAATTTGTAATCTGGAATCATGCACTTTATAAAAGAGGCCTGGATGGTTGTTTCCTCAGGTGTGTAGATAAAGAGCAACAAGAAAAGTTTCTTAAAGCATACCATGACCAAGCATGTGGTGGAAATTTTTCAGCAATGGTCACTGCACACAAGATCCTCCAGAGGAAGGTATTATTGGCCCACCATATTTGCAGACAATCAATATTGGGTTTATAAATGCAAAGCATGCCAACAATTTGTTGGAAGACCACAACTCAGCTGCATTACCACTCAGGCCTATGGTTATTGAAGAACCATTTCAACAGTGGGGGCTGGATTTCATTTGTGTTCTAAACCCTCACTCCAGCATGGGGCATACCTATGTACTCACAGCAATAGACTACTTCACCAAATGGGTGGAAGCCATTCTGGCCAAACAAGCCAACACTGAAATAGTATGCAACTTCATCAAGGAGAATATCATAGTCCATTTTAGAGTGCCACAAAAGATTGTTAACAGATAATGCTACCTATTTCTCTTCGAGAGAGTTGACTGAGTTTTTCTATAGCTACGGAATCTCCCTAGCTCATTCTTCTGACTACTATCCACAAGGAAATGGATAGGCCAAATCAAGTAATAAGAACATTGTGACCATTTTTTGTAAACTTGTAGATGAGAATCAAAGGATTTGGCACAAAATGTTGTATGACACATTGTGGGCCAGATAGGATCACTCCCAAGAAGGTAATAGGTATGTCACCATTCCAACTACTGTATGGAGTCGAAGCAGAAATTCCTCTCACAATTGAGATGCCAGCTCTCAAGCTGCTACAGGCAATAGAAGATGGTCAGTACAAGGATTCCATTGACAAGAGGATCCTCTTTCTTGAGAAGCTAGAAGAAAATAGACTCCAAGTGGTGGATCACATTAAGGAGCACCAATTGAAAGTAAAGAATATTTTTGATAAGAAGGCCAAGGTAAGAGAATTCAAAGTTGGAGACTTCATCCTGCTATGGGACAAGAGAAGAGAACTGAAAGGCAGCCATGGAAAGTTTGACTCATTATGGCTTGGCCCATTCTAGATTCATGAAGCTTATGGCTGAGAACAATTTTCTTCTCTCATATTTGGATGGAATGCCACTAGAATTTCCTCAGAGTGGGAAATACCTGAAATTGTATCATCAGTGAAAGTGGGTTGTCCCCCACCTTGTACCATAAGTGATTGCTAGGTGTGTTTCCCTTTCCATTGTGTGGTTTTGTTTCCCCTTCTATTTGTGTGTTATGTGTTTCCTTATTTTTGTGTGCTTGTGTGTTTCCTTCTTCTGATATTTCTTTCTCAGAAGTTGTATATGACTCTACAAGGCCCAATGGATAAGGCACTGGTCAACAAATTACAGGGTCTAGAAATTGAGATTCTGGATTCCCATGTCATGTCTTCACTATGCTCAATCCATGTCATGTCCCCAAGCTAGAGCCAGTTGTTGTCACCCTCAAAATATCCCCCCTCATTTTCTAAGTCAAATTCAAAAACTTTATTTTGAGCTCACACCCTCTAGAAGTGTTCAAGTAAAGTTGGAAGTTCTGAAAAGATAGAGAAATTCATGCTTTGAAGTTGTTTAAACTCTCCAGTTTTGCACGTTTTGATAAATTTTCTATTTTCCAGTCTGGACGTGTGAAAATTTTATTATTTTCCTCATTTGAATGAAATTGTTAATCTTTCTATGGCCATGGATCATCAAACCTTGTATTGTTTTCAATTCCTTGGATTCGTGAAAGAAATTTGAAAATCGGGCATCAAAATGGTGGAGTTTTCTTCTTCTCTGCATTTTTTCCACAGTTGGGAACGATGGGCATTTTATTCCCATCAAATTTTGGATCCATCATCCACGGGTATGTGAACATATCTAATTGGAAGCAGGTCGGTGGAGAACTTTGAGGTTTTTTAGCCTCTTTGTAAAAAAATTGAAAAGTTAAAAAGTGACCCACAACCCCGATCAGGCTTAAAGGAAAAATTCAAATCTTAGGGCAACCATTGGAAAGTCAAAGCAAGGAGGCAAACTTTCGGGGAGATTTGAGATTTTGAGCCTCTTTGTAAAAAAGGTGAAAATTTAAAAAGTGACCCGTAGCCCTGATCAGGCTTCAGGGAGAAAGGCTTAAAGGAAAAATTCAAATCTTGAAGCCCGCCATTGGAAAGTCAAAGTAGGGAGGCAGACCGTTGGGGAGAATTGAGATTTTGAGCCTCTTTGTAAAAAAGGAGAAAAGTTAAAAAGTGATCCGTAGGCCCGCCAAACACAAAGGAAAAAGTCAAAAAATAATCCCGCATCAAAAGAGTGAAAATGGGGAGGCAGGCCAGACGGAAATTTGTATTTTTAAGCCTGCATTGAAAAAAGGTAAAATTATAAAAGTGACTTGCGACTCCTTTCACAATAAAAGTGAGGCCATGTGTCAAGACCATATCAAAAGTGGGTAAGTGGGCCAAAATGTTCCAAAATGCCAAATCTCTATAAAGTCACAAAATGCAAAAGGAATCATCCATGCCCGCTCCAATGAATTTCTCCCACGTGTACGAATCTGATTTAAAGTTTCAAAGGCAAGATGAATGGTTAAAATTAAAAGTTACAAAACAAGTGTAATGGCTTGCATTATGAAAATATCAATAGTTTTTTCTGCCATTGGCATTTCTTTGTGAATCAAGAATCTGAACAAACGAATGAATGATTGAAAAGAAATTGTAAACCATGAGATTTTTCTTCACTAACAAAGAAGAATTTGTAACCATTTCTTGGAGAGATTTAATGGCTTCTTCACGCCATTGTATGGGTTGGTTTTTGATCTTTAAACTCAATAGTATATCGTAGTTTGAGAGAACAAAGGAGATAGCCATTTTCTTCCATTCCCCCCCCCCCTTTCTCAATTTCCTTCATTTCTCCACTATGTACAAACTTCTGATTAAGCTTCAATACAAGAAGAAGGAATTTTGTAGCCTCTTTGATGAGGATATTTTAGAAACTTTGAGTTCACAATCTTATCTCATCTTGTTTCCATTTGTAGGGTTTTTTCTTCCCATGAATGCATGTGATGAATTTTCTAACTAGTGTGTGCAGGAATCTAATTTCCTACCTACAACATTAGTTCTCCTACCTCTTTTCTCACTCCCTTTCCCACTTTCAGACAAATTTTCTCTTGCAAGTATCTGCAAATTGCTTTTGCCACAGGGTCAGTAGAGTGCCCCTGTTGGATCCCTTGAACGAAAGGCCACCACATGAAATCCACATTTTCTCATGCATGTATATATGGTAGCTACATCGGTTAAGTAGAGAGACTTAGATTCCATAGAGTCGTTGGCAAGGAATCCACAAGTTTCTACCACTAGACAAATTTTCTCACTAACAGATAGCATCAATGAACTTGAAACACCTATCCCCCATTCACATGCATTTTAGGGGGTTTTCTAAGCTAAATTCCAATACTTCGCTTATTGGCACCCAAATTGAGGGCTTATGTCCTCACCAGTGTTTCAACCTATTCCCATTACCAGAACTGGATTAACCTTGTCCCATTTGAGCACTTATCCTCCTCCCTGAAAAATGCCTAGAATAAATTCTATCATGCACTCATAACATATGGTAACCATCTAATGCACTTTGAGTTTCCCGGGTTTACGCAAAAACTTGGAACCTCCTACAGATTTATACAATATGGCCAACCTCGGTCTTCTTATTTATTAATCCTTCCAGTCATGCCAAATGCATCTACCCTAGGGTTCTCCATTCATTCGATCTAACGCTGGGATATCACTCCTGTACAGATCCTAACTACATCAATTTTTCTATGCACTCTTAAAGTGGTTATGTGGTCAGCCAACTCGTTGATGTTTTCACAATATGTAGAGAGGGTAACTTCAAGCTCCACTAGGAAGAACTACCTTCGACCCATAACATCCATTTGAAAATGGGTGGCTACATTTTTGAATAAGCTTATAAATCATGTGATATGCTTCCATATCATTCCAGATACTTGGTCATCTTATTCTTACTCTTCTTTGACATGCACATATATTTCTTCCCATGTGGCCTAGAATGCTGTCTAACTTTTCCCTAGTCCACATGAACTTGATGAATACAAGGTGTACTTTTCCTAATAGGCAACCCCTTGAACTGCTACCTATAAGTCTTCTAACAGTCCTCATTCAAAAAGTTAGTACCACAATATCATTTGCCACAACCCACACGAACTTCACATACCTATTGATGAATATTCGTACCATAAGAACTTTCTTCTCAAAACTCTCATGTACATCCTTTGTAAGCGTTACTTTCCACCAACCATTTTCTAAGGTAAATTAGTTGACAAGTGATAATATACCTTTACCCTCTATTTATACTTTTTCAGGGGAACATTTAGGGTCCAAAAATTTAATTGCCCATGCGTTTCTAAATGTCACTTCACTTGTAATAAATTACTTTTTATCACTTAAGTCAACTTCCATGACTCTCCTTTATGGCACTACATTCATAGGCACCGAAAATGGTCCACATGCCTTGACACTACTTTACTACCACAAACTCCTTATAAATGTGCCTCACCATGTTGAAGACCTATAATAGGACCTCTGCACATTTCCACATTCTCTGCATAGTTTCCTCTTGCTATACCACCATGAGCTACCTCCATGTTATACTACCTAATCGTTGCTTCTCTTCTACATGGTGCTATACTCACACTGAGCTTTTTTTTTCAAGACACCTATTTAGAATGCACAGGTCCACTACGATTTGAACACCTCTATGGTGCAGGCAAATTTGTCTTCTTCCTTTTTCTATTCATCTAGAGTGCCTTCATTACTTCAAGCAGTCCATATTCCTGTACATAATAAAACACCAATGTTTTTTAAATTTAGACGTTAATCGCACCCCACATCTGAACAAGTATGTGCATTAAGGAATCCTCTGTCCGCAATGATTTTTGCAACCTCAAATGTAGTTTATCCTACCAATGCACCAACATGTCACTAGATTTACATAATAGAAAGGTTTTACAAGAAAATCGGTGAAGAAAGTCAAACGCATAAAATAGGAAGATCCAATAGCATTAAGTGCCCTTGCAAGATAGCCTAAGCTAACTAAGAAATACTGACCTTATTTACATGAACACACCGTAAAAGACTTACTTATAGTATGGCAATAAGTATGACCTAAACTCCTGTAGTAAAGAAACTAATGGATAACGCTTTGTGTTCCATCTAGTACTTGTAATTCTGGCTTAGAGAGACTTGAATCAAGTACATGTCAAGTGATATTATATGGTCCCAACTAATGCACTTTAAGCTCTCCCTGGGTGTGCACAACAATCGCTAGAATCATAAAGTAGAACCGATCGCATCCTAATGTACATCAAACTTCTTGTTCCAAGAGGGAAAATGTAGGATGGGTGCAGTAGTAAGTTTATCATTTAGTGTGTCAAAATACATCTTTTGCACCTCGCCCCAATGGAATTTACCTGTTATGTTTCAACAACTCTTCTAATGGCGCGAACAATCATTGCATAGCCTTTTATAAATTTTCTTGTAGTATCTCTGTGTGCCCTAAGAATCCATGCACTAGTGCTATGACTGGTAAAATCCTCCAAACCCTAAGATAACAATCAAATTTTGCAGGGTCTACCGATAAGCCTTCCTTGCATATGATGTGACCAAGTAAAGTGCCAAATGGGGTAGCAAAAGACACACTTCTTAATATTAAGAAAGATACGTCAACTTCCTACATCTCTTGAACATCAACCTCAATATTGTCACAATGGGCTCTTTACTAACCCATACACCATCCAATCATCTAGGTAAACTTGTAGAAACTTATGGATGAAGTATTGAAAGGCCTATACTACAATGATACACAATAGCACAGCAGGCAAGTTATTCAAGCCCAAAAGGCATGACTGTATAAGAAAAACTATCCCCACTCCATCTTGAAAGTGGTCTTCTCCTAGTCTTCCTTCCCAATTCTCACTTGGTGATAACCTAAGAATCCATCTGTAAAAGAATAGATCTCCCACCTTGCTACTTCTTCCAAGATCTCCTCAGTAAATGGCGTTAGAAAAGGATCTATAACACACATGAAGAATTCAAATCCCTATAGTCAACAATAAATCCTTATCCTTCCATCCTTTTTAATACTAATTACCATTGAGAATCACCCACTCAGATTCCTTCAATTGCATGTCAATGATCCTAGATCTCTATCATCTTATCAATCTCCTCCTTAACCTTAATGCGTAGATTCATAGGTTCATCCTCTATAAGGTATCTTCTGGAACTAGGAGATCCATACCTTCTTTTTACTTAATTCTAGATTTCTCCCTAATGAGTTATGTACTCCTTTTAATTCATGGTACCCACTGTGGGAACAAATCTTGGAATTCGTGTAGTAGATCAAATGATTTTTCAACACTTCTTGTTTCATCTCAGTAATCTCCAAATGACAGCTTCCTTCGGCTTTGTCTTTATACCAATGTTAACTTTCTTTATTTCCAAGGGCTCATGGCATGCATGCACTTTATCATCTTCTTTATCTAATACTTCATTCATACCTTAATGTATGGTTAGCATCCAAGTTTTCCACCTCCTCATTGTCTATCAAATAGACTAACTTTCCTTTTTCTTTCTCCAGGCATGCATGCTCAAAGTGTACACCTTCTCCATCTCTCCTTCTTCATGCTCTCATTCTTCCACAAAGTTTAGAACTAACTCATGTTCTCTTAATAAATCCATAGGATTCAATCCTCGGCTATGGCACTATCTCCCCATAGGTAAGGCTCTTGACTACCTATAACACCTCATTCATCGATGGCTTAGGAACTTTGATACCCAAACAGTTTGAATAATATCCACTGTCAAATTCCTTGCCATTTTCTTGTCTAAAAATGCATCTCTTAATGAATATACCATGTGTGACGTGTAGCCCTAATAGTGTGGAATAGAAGATTATGTACCCATAGTGAAGGAGGAAAGGATTTTGTGCCCATACCATCTAAGTTCTCTCACACTCTTAGATGTGGAATGAGGAAAACTCCTTCCCATGATATTCGTGTATTGTAAAGGGTGTATCGCTCCTAAAGAAATCTGACATAGAGAATGTGATTCTTACATTGCATTGCCACTCTAGAAGGTTGTATCTTGATGGGTTCACCCACCAACGCGATACTGTCATCCCATGTAAGGTATAAGTCATCATATTCCTCCTATTTCAATTCTAACAGGTCCACTGATACCTCCATCATGTGTAGAACTACATACAGGGTTACCTTCCCTAGTATAACTTAGTAACTTTTTATCCTCTCAGGCATATAATTGTGCTTGCTCTGGTAACTGTAAGTGACAGATCCCTTCAATCTATCTTCCAATCAACTCATAGGTCCCATGCGCCAAATTGTCACATGCAACACTAGTTGTATCACTCATGAAACCAAGCATCTTCCCATTGAACGACTACTTCTCTTGATGGATGAACAACCTTAGAGGTCTTTAATGGTGTGCACAAAGATTCTATCCAAGTCCTATTCTCCCAAAGGTTTTCCACATAAGGTGCATAGAATCTTCCATCCACTAGTGGAATAATGACATGCACTCATCTTTGTTCTCAAAACTTATGTACTCTTTGTTGAAGCGCAAGTCATCATTATTCTTATAGCACCAGGGGCTTCCAAGTAGGGCTGGAAAGTTTTTCTTCCTTAGCAAGTGCTAAGACTTCAACATCTCTAGTAAAATTTTCCCCTTGGATGGTTATGGATGCATCCTTCAATACTTCGTCAAATGGGAATAACCTTTGTCCTATTCTGCCATATATAACACATTTGAAGATGGTTGTAATGGAAGTCTTCCCAGATGATTCCATGAATCTCAAGTGAGAAAATTGACCTTTAGCACCTGTGTCAATCAGGATGTTGCTCAAGACACCATCCATCCACAACTACATTCAATGTGATTTCCTTTTCATAGTCAATATTTTGAAGTGGAGTATATTAGAATGCAAGACCTGCCTCTCGTGCTCACCTCCAACATGCATGGTACTTTTTCTCTCATCCACTCTCATGAGCAGAGGGATAATATTCTCCTGGAACAGCATCCTACACACTTCTCTAACCTCATCCATGTCCTTCTAGAGGAATCTTAGTTCTTTTCTTTTGCTCCAACTTCTTATGATTTCTTCTTTATAACACTGAATCTCCCCTTGTAGGTTTCTAATTACCCTCCATGGTCTCTTAGTAAACTTCCTTCTGATGGCTTGGATCAAGATAATTTCCATGTAATAATTCCTCTCGTGTGATGAGGGGCATTTTATTTGGTTATTCCTTAACACATGTGGCTTCTGCTCGTATAGTCACTAAGATAGGTTCTAACCTAGGGTCATGTGTTACCCTAGGCATCCACTGTGGATCATCTTGCTTCACACTCGCCATCCCTATTCCATTTTCCTTCCTCTAGTTCTAGTTCATGTGCTCTTACAACTCAAGGAACTCCTCATACTTATGCTTCTTTTTGTACCATAAGCATTGTAGAAAATCTAGACACTAGTGTTTTTAGTGTTCACTAGATCCATAATTGTAGCAAGTTCTATGGGGAAATTCACTCCTACCTCCTTATCCACCATAGCCTCTAAATCCTTCACGAAAAACTCTTCCTTGACCTCATCCGTCTATGCACCCTTCATACTAATGACCTTCATTAGTAGAACCGATTCCAAAGTTGTTCTAGCACACACCAACATCAATGAAATCATGGATTTGGTCTATCAATTGACAATTATTTGTATCATGAGTCATAGATGAGAAAATATTACAATAAGAAGACACATTCTTGTGAAGCACACTACAATAATGGGAATCTACTTGGATCATGATCTTCGTAAAATATTTCACAATCCAATGACATGGTGTGTACTGAATTTCATGGAAAAGGTGTCCTTTATATTTCCTTCTACCTCACAATATGTGCACCATAGTCCACTGCGAGTCTCATGAGCTGAGTTTGTAAATAGTTTTTCTAGCTGCTTCACCATGGCAGAAATTTGTGCTTAAAAAAAGGGAGTTACCCCAGTATCAATGCTTCTAATGGCCTTAACACATAGAGAAGCCTCCAAGGCCTCACACGGATCTGTGAAAGTCTTGTGGGAAAGTGTTCATCTAAAAGGACTTATCAATCTTCCAACAAAACATTGAGTATAGCGTTATCAATCTTATGAATCTTGTGGATGGATATTATAAGAAAAATTTAACAGAAGGTTCTTAAATCATGGGTCATAATCCCACACACTCTCTACCATACCTTATTGAATTTACTTGAGTGCTCTAATGCTCTTTTGCTCAGATTAAGGAATATGGAACTTTGCTAAAATGCATCATGCATCGCAGTATAATCTACCACCATCTTATGTGGGTCATACCTCTGGTACCATCTATGCATGTGGCCCTGTAACATAGTTACAAGCTGAATTTCCGTCCACTCTAGAGTAGTGATACCCTTGGCGTGCCATAGAAATTCACATTTTTGTACATGCTCTGTGACATATTCAACACCCTTGTAATCATGTAAATGAAGAGACATCTCTTAAAAGACCTTCTGATGGTGTTGTGTCCCTTACCCAGTAGATACAAGACCTTGATTCCCTCCTATGTTGCCTCCACCACCAGATCCACTAGATCCACTAGTTCCTATTCCCCCTAATCCACAAGATTCTCCTCCCATCACAGGTAAGGATCCTGACGTAGTTACGCTCTACATACCCACTGTCATGCTAAACTACATGCCAATATTCTGTGACATTTAACCACTTTTGGATGTTATACCCAAAATTTGTGTACCCACACCTTTCCCAAATGATGTGCCAGATAGGATGCCTCCAAGTATAGGAAATGTCTATTCGGCCATAGATGTACTAAATGAAAAATTATATCTACTAGGTGCTTCTTGACTAACAATACCAACACCAACCCGATTAATAATACTTATCTCAGGAATTGGAAAAATAAGTGTCGGGGTCTAGTCACCAGGTGGGCTAAGATGCAAGCCTATGGATTTCCTCATTTATCCATATGACAAGCTCTAACTAGAAGCTGAGGGGGTTTCTCTCCTGAGATTTCCAAGATGGGGTAGCACAAACTGCTTAAGTTCTATGTTCTCCACATGGACCTCAAATCCTTCTCGTAACGTCTGCCTCCATAAGTCCACCACTCTTGCAATTTTGTACTGTTTCACCAAATCCCTTTCTCTTTGCATCATTATACTTTAGAAACCTCTCCTCTATATCCATTTCCACCATAAGGTCTTCCATCTCTTACCACACTAGCTTCCGTGCCCTGCACCTAGTGGGAAGTTAGCCAACCATAAGAAATGCTTCCATACTCATAGTAATGATCATGATCTTAATGGATAATGGTATAAAGCGTAAGAACAATCATCTTGGCTCCCTCAAGAAATCAAAATCAGCAATCTCTGGGAAAGAATACGTAGAAACTGTGTATTTCAAGGTATAGATAGTTAACACTCCACTCCACCACTTGTCAATGACATGATTCCAGGTCAGATCAACATCATGCAACCTCTAATAATATTCGTGGGTCCAAACATGAGGTATATAATACAAAATCTTCCTTAATGCATATGTTGATAACCATTCATACAACTCTACTGGGAAACAACGAAATAATTTATCATAGAGCTCATGATATAGGAGCTCCTCTACCCATTTACGTGCATCAAACTCATATCCATTACTGAATCTATGAGAAAACTCATCCTCCATGCTTTTAAGCCAAGTCTCGATATTGTCCAAGGTCAAGTGTTTTGTCATCACACACCATTCTCACATAAAGTTCAAAAGAGGTCCCATCAATGGAACCAAAATTTAGTCACATTTCCCTTACTCCCTTTAAACCCCAAATGCACCATCCTATCACCCAACATTAGTTGGGCGCTCACCCAAGACACGTGCAAGTGCCAAGCCCCTCCTTTATGTGAGCTTCATAGGAATGTCTGCCATTAATGGAGACATGGTTCTAGAAATAGAAAATACACGTATCCATTCTAACAAAGAAGTAGAAGCAATAGATCTAAGCATAGATACATCATAATGTAAAATTAAACATAAAAAAATCACAAAGATATAAGATGTGAACCATGAGAAAAATGAGAGTACTAGGGTTTAAACCCATAAACACAGATATTCAGAATAACCCTTTATATATTGATTAACAACCATTTATAGTAGCCATGTTACATAAAAGAGGTTCAGAAATAGGTCAATTACATAATTTTTCCATTAGCATCCTACCCTTCCCATGGCTTTGATCTAGAAACCATATATTACCCCCTAGAAACATTACATAATCCCCTTTCTACAGAACTACACCATACATATGCATACATACTCTACCTACATCTCTCTACACACACACACTACCACCTTTTCCTAAATCCAAATGCCTCCTTAAATAGGATGCGAGATCACCTAGCCATCATTTCAGAAGCAAGCCCACATGCTAAATGTCATCATATTATTATATACTCGAGTGTCCAAGTCATGCAGATGTCATCTAGTCATAACAATCTTCACTTTACAGCCCATAACTATAATGATTTTCTAGAATATTCTTTTCTTGAGCTTCAAGTCTCCATGTAACAACCTTGTCATCATTATTCCTACCCAAAAATTCATGTGTTTTGCATGTGATACCCTTCTTTAACTAAAATGTGGCTAAGTCCTTAAACCCTTAAGCCCTTTCCTACTTCCGTACGTAAACCTATCTCTCCTTGCGCATGTTCACATATGTGATTTTATCACTAGTGACTTCCATGTGTGTTCATCTTATACTTTAGTAATTAGTCATTTTTTGGGCTCAACATCAACCAAAAGACCACACATTTGAGATGGTAGAATGGATGAAGAATCTTGGGATAAATTGAGGCCAAAAATAGGAACGTTGTTCTACACTTATTGAGTAAAATTCAATGTATCAAACTGAAAAGTGGTGAGAAAATTGAGGCCTTTTTATGACATGTTACAACATTGTGAGCCTAACTACAAGCATTGAAATCGAAAATAACATATGCCCCTCTTGTATCCATTGTCTTGAGATAAATACCCCCTCTTACTAGATCTTCTAAACCAAATTGAATATCATAGGACAAATATAAACATTTGAAAGGTTAGTAAATATGTTGTACTAGGACTCCATGCATGCATGCATAAGAAGAAGAAGAAGAAGAAGAAAATAAAAAGAAGAAGAAGAAGAAGAAGAAGAAGAAGAAGAAGACGCTCTTAATTTGCACTAGAAAGGGAAGAAAATATTCAAGTCCTCCAAGAAATTCAAAAAGTAGAGCAATCAAGAGAGTCAACAAGGAAATAAACATCATAAGTATTATCTAATTTGTGGTCATAGGGGTGATAAATTAAAATATTGTTAGTATAATGGGTTCTAAAAAGGATCCTCTAGTGGAAAGAATAAAAATAACTAACAATCACACTAGGGACAAAAAATAAGAAACATGGATAGAACAAGAACAATTGGAAAAATAAAACCCAATGATAAGGAAATGTTTTTGAATAGGAAGATCACTCTGATGATTAATATTTATTGTATGTTGCTAAGTCACATGAATAATCATCTTCTCACAATGTTATCTGGTATGTAGATTTAGGTGTAACCTAACATATGAATGGATGCAACAATTGGTTATTCACTTTGAAATTCATACCCACTAATAAATTTGTTTCAGTGGGCGATGATAAATCCTATAGTGTCTAACATATTGATAGTGTTTCTTTACCTATTGGTACACATAATTGTAAAATAACTAATATTTTATGTCCCTAGTTTAACAAATAACATACTATCAATTAGTCAATTTTTGGATCACAATTTGAAGATTGATTTTGACTGTTAAGGTAATAAGAAATTATATTTGATCAAAGATAAATATAAAATTTCTAATATTATTACGCAAGATTCCTATTAACTTTCCAAGTTCTCCTTACGAAGAGGGCTTTCAAATTTTTTCTTAAATATTTTTTTCTTGTACCAATTTTTTTTTTTTTTGAAAATTTGTCTAAAAATTGCCTCTAAGTGTTGAATATTTCTTTGGAATTCAGATTTCAGAAGTTGACATGCAGTTTGCGTGTAAAATACTTTCCAAATTACAAAACCTAAAACCTGCATTGTTTAAGATATTTTCCTAGGGTAACACATGACCCTGAGTTAGAACCTATCTTAGTGACTATACGAGCGGAAGCCACATGTGTCAAGGAATAACCAAATAAAATGCCCCTCATCACACGAGAGGAATTATTACATGGAAATTATCCTGATCCAACCATCAGAAGGAATTTTACCAAGAGACCATGGAGGTAATTAGGAGCCTGTAAGGGGAGATTTAATTTATAAAGGAGAAATCATAGAAGTTAGAGAAAAAGAAGAGTGCTTAGATCCCTCAGAAGGAAATGGATGAGGTCAGAGAAGTGTATAGGATGATATGCTAATACAATATCATGCCTCTGCTATGAGAATGGCTGAGATAAAAAGTACCATGCGCTGGAGGTGAGCACAAGGGGCAGGTATTGCATGCTAATCTACTCCCATATAGTATTGATTATGAAAAAGAAATCACATTGAATGCAGTTGTGGTTAGATGGATCTTGAGAAACATTGTGATTGACACAAGTGTAAAGGTCAATGTTCTCAGTTTAGATGCATGGAATCAGATGGGGAGGCTCCCATTATAGCCATCTTCAAACATGTTGTATATGGAGAATAGTACAAAGGTTATGCCCATCAAATTGTTGAAAAATGCATCCATAATCATCCAAGGGGAAAATTTTACTAGATATTTTGAATTCTTAGCACTTTCTGAGGAAAATAACTTTCTAGCATTACCTAGATGCCCCTAGTATTATAAGAATAATGTTGACTTGCGCTTTAAGAAAGGGTACATAAGTTTCAAGAACAAAGAGGAGTGCGTCATTATTCCACTAACGGATGGGAATTCTACGCCTTATGTAAAACCTTTAGGAGAATAGGACCTGGATAGAATCTATGTGCGCACCATTAAAGACCTCGAGGTTGTCCATCCATCAAGAGGAGTCATTCAATGGGAATATGCTTATCTCATGAGTGATACAACTAGTATTGCATGTGAAAATTGGGTGCACATGACCTATGAGTTAGTAGGAAGACAATTGAAGGGAACTGTGACTTACATTACTAGGGTGTGCTCAGTTAGACACCTGGGAGAAAGGTAGTTACCAAATTACACTGGGGAAGGAAACATGTATGTATTTCTACACATGATGGAAGTTCAATGGACATGTCAAATTGAAATAAGGAATATGCTTACTTATACCTTGCATGGAACAATATCGCATTGGTGGGAAACCCATTGAGACAATCTTCTAGAGTGGCACAAAGTACGAATCACATTCTTTGTTAGGTTTCTTCAGAGAAATGCACCGTTCGTAATACATGACTATCATGGGAAGGAGTCTTTCTCATTCCATGTCTAGGAATATGAGAGAGCTTGGATGGTAGGCTCAAAAGCCTTACCTCCTTCACTATGGGTGCATAAGCTTTATTCCACCTTTTATGGTTGTGCGTGCACATGGTATATCCATTTAGAGTTGCATCATCAGACGAGAAATTAGCAAGAGTTGATAGTGGATAGTGTTTGCATATCTAAGTCCTAATTCATTGGTGAATTATGTGTTATAGGTAGTTAAGTGACTTACCTTGGGGAATAGTGCCATAGCAGAGGATCAAATCCTAGATTTTTTAGGGGAACCTAAGTTGGGGGCACACTTCGTGGAAGAATAACCAGAAGAAGGAGAGATGGAGGATATACAATTTGAGCATTCCTGCTTGGGGAAGAAAAAAGGAAATTTATTCTACTTGATAGACAATGAGGAGGTAGAAAATTTGGATATTGATCATACATTAGGTACACATAAATTACTAGACAAAGTAGATTATAAAACACATGCCTACCATGATCCCTTGAAAAAAAAGATGGTCAATATTGGTACAGAGATAGGTTTGAAGGAAGCTATCATTGGAGATTACTGGATGGACTAAGAGGTTTCAAAAATATTTGAGCTACTGCATGAATTCCAAGAGTTGTTCCTGAGTGGGTACCATGAATTAAAGGGAGATCATCACTCATTAGGGGAAATCTAGATTAAGTTAAAAGAAGGTATATCTCCCTTCAGGAAGAGATTATAGAGGATGAACCTAAATTTATGCGTAAAGGTTAAAGAGGAAATTGATAAGATGATAGAATCTAGAATCGTTAACACAATTAAGGAATCTGAATGGATGATTCCAATGGTGATTAGTATCAAGAAGGATGGGAGGATAAGGATTTATGTTGATTACAGAGATTTAAATTATTCATGTGTGATAGATCTTTTTCCAACCCCATTTATTGAGGAGATTTTGGAAGGTGTCGCAAGGTGAGAAATCTATTCTTTTATAGATGGATTCTCAAGTTATCAATAGGTAAGAATCACAAATGAATACCAAGAGAATACTACTTTCATGATTGAGTTGGGATTTTTTTCTTACACAATTATGCCCTTTGGGCTTAAGAATTTTCCTATTGTATTATTTTGTATCATGGTGTAGGCATTTCAAGACTTTATCCACAAATTTCTACAAGTCTGCCTAGATGATTGGATAGTGTATGGATTAGTAAAGGACCATTGTGATGATATTAGATTGATGTTTAAGAGGTGTAGGAATTTACGTATCTCTCTAAACATTAAGAAATGTGTTTTTGCTGCCCTATTTAGCACATTACTGGGCCACATTATATGCAAGGAAGATTTATTGATAGACCCTGCCAAATTTGTTGTTCTTTTAGGGTTGGAGGAGCCTGCCAATAAAAGTGTAGTGCATGGATTCTTAGGGCATACAGGATATTACAAGAAATTTATCAAAGGATATGCCATGATTGTTGCACCATTGGAAGCTCTATTGAAACATAACACTAAATTTTATTAGGGAGAGGCATGAAAAATGGCCTTTGTTGTGCTAAAGGATAGACCCACCACTGTTCCCATTTTGTGTTTTCCCTCTTGGGATAAGCCCTTTCATGTACATTTGGATGCGTCGGGTATGGAAATAGGAGCATTGTTGGCACAACATGGAGAGGGAATTGCTGATCAACCTTTGTGTTTTGAAAGTAGAAAATTAACTCTCTCTAAGCAGAATTACACGATGACGGAACACAAAGCGTTATCCATGATTTATGCACTGCAAAATTTTAGGTCATACTTATTGGCTACTCTATTTATCTTTTACATGGATCATATGAATATCAATTACTTAGTGAACAAGCCTATCTTGCAAGGGCACATATGCTAGTGGATCTTGCTATTTTAGGAGTTTGATTTTTCAGTCGTTGTAAAACCAGGAAAAAGTAAATTAGGACATGACCATAAATCAAGGATTAACTCAGGTGAGGTTGCAAAAAGCATTGAGGACACAATTCCTTATGCACAATTGTTTAGATTGTAGTGTGAACCCTCTGATTTAGAGGATATTGTTGTTTTATTATGAACAAGTGTGGCGCTTGAAGTAATGAAGGCCTTGGAGAACAAGCAGTTGGTTATACGTGCCTCACCCTATATGTTAATTCATAGAGACCTATACAAACTAGGCTGAAATGAGGTTTTTTGTGGGTGCATATTTGAACATGAACGTAATGTAATCATGGAGGAAGCCCAAGGTGGTATTGCAAGAGGAAAATATGTAGAGAATGTGGCCATGTGCAAGATCCTATTATAGGTCTTTAGTGGGATAAAATTTATAAGGATTGTATAGAGTATTACAAGGCCTGTGACCATTTTCAGTGCCTTGGAATGCCATAGTAGAGAGATGAAATGCTATTAAGACCTATTCGGGTGATGATGTCGTTTAATTACTGAATAAAATATGATTGTGGGATGGTCTTTGAGACCCTATGTTCTTTCCACCTTCAGGTTTTTGGTTGTTTTTAAAGCTTAGGATTCAAAATATCAGTTTCTAGAGGAAATAAAGAGAAGTCACTTTTTGGAAGATCAATTTAGATATTTCAAGCTGTAAAGTAAGCCACAACTTTCGGAACAAAATTTCATGCTAGAACTATCAGATTGATAATTTAAATCTAAATCCTATCATTGGAAGTAAATTGATAGAAATCAATGGCATAATTCCCCATCAGAATTATAGGAATTTATCGCAGGATCCAACCTTTGTCATCGGAATTGCACATTGGAAGTGTAAGGATGCATTGCAGGGGTATAAGTCTTCTCTTAACTTCTGATTGTCATTCTAGAAGAAAGTTTTATGAATTTATCCTAAGGCCAATTTTTGGATCATATTCAAAAGGAAAGGAAAATATGAAATATAGGTTTCAAGGGGTATCTCCCCATTCAAGCATCACGTCAAATGTTGACAATATTGGAGACACAAACCTTGGGAATATTGACATACCAGAATTTAGGGAAAGGGTTAGAGCTCCAAACAAAAAAACATGGATGCAAGGAATTTTTGATAGTGGAATTTCTTTGGGTACTGCTTTCCCCCCATAAATGTAATTCCTAGAGTTTTTACTCGTCGCTACCACACACTATGATAAAGATTCCCGTATAGTGAAAGATGATGACGGGATGATCGTGATTAAATTGGATAGTGACTATTTTTAATACTTGTTTAAGTTTCTCGATGTCGAGGCATATAGTAAAATTTCCCCAAAATATTATATTCATCACTGGGATACGAATATTGATACTTATATTAGGGTCCTTAACAAAATCTACTTTATCAAATCGAAGCCTTCATTGGCTAGGGTCTTGAAGACCATCCCACAATCATGTTTTATTCAGTAATTAAATGACATCATCACCTTACTAAGAATAGTTAGGGGAATCCCTTATTCTAATGATTTCCAAGAGTGGATGTATTTAAACATTGCCACTATCTGAAAGAATGTTGATCTTATCTAATGGGAAAAACATATTAGTGATGCCATAAATTTCCAATTATTAGATGTCCTAAATTTTGGAAATTTCTTCACGATCTCTTATCTTGTGTACGTGGTTGTGAGAATAATGAATTACTCAGGTTAATCACGTGCAATTTCAAGGAATTCATCTCAAATATATGAATTATACCCTCAATTCACAATGAAGGAAGGGGTAAATCATTTCAAAAGAGTTGATGATGCATTCTTTATTGTTATCTTGTATTTTTATGATAAGGAACTCTACAACTAGAGGATTTTATAAAATACTTGGAAATTGGTTAGAGAATGGATGGAATTTACTCGTGATTCCAAAAATTCATGTATATTAGGTGGGTAGGATTATCAGGTGCTCCCTACAAGTTACCAAGGTGATCCATAGACAAATGGGTCTTGATGGAGTTAGTTCAGAAATTTTTACATTTCCAGAAGATTCAACATGATAAACACAAGACATAAGCTTAATTTCCCATATTTTTGGGAAGATATAATTGTGCTTCCATGTTTAAATAAAATAATTTTGAAGGGGAAATGCAAATAATTACTTTGAAATCCTTTCACCCACATGTCAGTTTTTATTTTTGGGAAAATTACATTGGACACGGACCGGCTAGTGCACACATTCCTCAATTTGAATATATGCGGTTTAATTATAGAGATGAAGTCATGATACAGGAAAGGGGCTTTAAGAGGTTTAATCTTTAAGAAGTAGACTAGTATGGAATTTCAAATATCCCAAAGAGTCTTCATGATGATGAACATGTTTTGGACCCCATCTATAATCATAACAATGTGAAAAATCAACCCTTTCCATGGATCGATTGGTCACTCAAAGAGTGCAGTAGTTTGAAAGAATGAGTGACTTATATCCTTAACCAGACCTACCAATGGTTAATATCATCAGGAATCATGAAAAAAAATTCAAATAAACTTCCTGTAAAGACAGTTTAAGTACAAACACTGGTGGGCCATCCCACCTCTTCAAGAGGAAGGAGGTCCTCTTCCAAACCTTCTCCAAAGCCTCGTAAAATTACCATCATCTATAGAGGTTGAGGTTATTCCTCTAGGGTCCCCTCAAAAAAATATGTCTCTTCTAAGGTGCCTTCCACAAAGGTCATTTACCTTACTATTTATCTAATATCCTCTCAAGTGTTGTAGTCACCTCTTTCCCCCCTCTTCCTACTTTACCATTTTCAATTCCTCCTTCCTCTCCACCTCTCATGTTCCCTTTGACCACATCTTCCATTTCTTCTATCCCCATTCCTCCTGCGCTCCTCTCCTCACCCCCTTCCATGTCACAAGTTTTCCCTCTCTCCCTTCTCTTTCATCTAAATATGTTCTGGCTTTAGGATATCCTCTTGGGACTCCTCTTCCCATTTCCACTCTCATCACTCTTCCCATTTCATCAATGCCTGTGGCCATCCTCTATACTCTACCTCTACTTTTCACCATATCATTTCCATTCATGATGCATGCAACAAGTTCCCTAATAACAACTACCAAACATACTACTATGATAAATGTTCCTATGTCATCCACTGAATAATTATCTTCTTCTTCTATCCCTAAATGGTTGAATAGGAAAAATCCCAAGCAGAAGAATAAGGTTTTCATTGGAGATGTAGTTAACCTCAACATCCAAGATCAACCCCCCAATGACAAGAAAAGAGACTAAGGGATGTTTCTAACCTTTCATTTGATCAAAATGGGGAGATATTTTTTGAGATAACAACTCCAGATGCTGGTAAAACAAAACAACTTATCACCATAGTGGATTATTATATCTCTAGGTTTTCCCTTGGAAAGTATACTCATGAAGGTTTCAAATAGGATGTTCAGGCTGCTCTTGGTAATCTTCTAGATAATTTTGACAAGGATAAGGTGAACAAGGATGAACTCAAAGGAAAGGTTGAACAATTTACTATCAATCTGAATAAGATCACAAATCCTTTTCATACAACTACACTTACTCTTCCTACAAGATTTGATGACACCTCCTACTATATGGTCAATAAAGTTAGATATTAAGGACAGGTAATGGGTGCGTGGATTGAAAGCTTAGTTTAGGAAGGGGAGAAAGGAATAAAGGATGTTATCCATATATATAATGAGATGGACTTTGAAAAGGAAATCATCTCCAAAATGGATGGAATTCTTACAGAAGAATACAAAAAATTGGATATCACACTCAAAGCCTATAAATAGGTACAAAACATGGAGTATGATCAACTTCTGAAAGAGGGTATCATTGATGATTCCTCAAAATTGTTCAAGTATAGTGAAGCCGTGGAGTTTCAAGTCCAAATATTACAAGAGGAAATATCTAATTTGAATGAGAAAAGGATCAAGGTAGTTGATGGCCTCAACAACATCATAGATGAATTTTATATCATCCACTACATGTTTCTTCATGAGAGTATCGATGCACTTCCAATAGACGAAATTATTTCCCAATTCAAGATCCTGGTAATAGAATAAAAAGATATAACCAAGTCCTTTGGTCTTGAATCTATTCACAAGTTGGTATTGTACTAAAATTTCTTGAGCTAGCTCAAGAAATTCATAAATCATACCAAGAGGTTACATATGAAACTAATCAAAGTAGATGAATCAACTGAGGTCCTTAATTGCTATGTGTGTAGAACAGATGACAAGGAAATTAAGGAAATCATCAAATAATTTGTTGACCAAAGGAACAAGGTAGATAAGAATCATATCAAGTAAAGGGTGGCACCAGCTCTAGATGAACTTGATTGCCATTTTTACACAGTCTCCAAGATGCAACACCATTTGAGTTATGGGTTTGACTCAGTCAAACCTGCATAACCACTTAGTTATTTTTGTGGGAGATTGTTTCTTAAATGTAACTGCATTCTATTTTTAGCATGTAATGATTAAGAGGAGTGGCTATAATTTCTCAACCCTCCTAATCTATAAATAGATGAATGCATTATGTAATCAAGGACCTTTTGGATCTTATTGTAAGGAGTCTTTGTCATCTTGAGTCCCCATATACAATATTTCACCTTAGTAATATACAGAAATAATATATTTCCTTTGACTATTTAATTTTTGTGTATTTCAATAACTCATTCAATACTTGTAAATGCTCTTAACTCCTTATATGTGATTATTTATCTTGCCTTCACATTAGCTATATTTATTTATTCAAATTTCAAGTTGTGATTCATAAACTTATTTAACTAAGTTATGGAATAGCTCAAATCCCTTATGTTATCTCTAAGTTTTACATTCATTAATTTTGTTGCTGGAAAAGACAATAAGAAGTTGTACATCTCATATATTATTCTATATAAATACTCTGTGCATGTGAAGTAGATCCACTTGTTCATCAAACTATTTGTGCATCACCTTATTTTCATGTATTTTGAGTTACCCTTCTCCCCATTTTATCTAAAAATTGGATAGTTTAGTTTTTTTATTACACTGTAACTTTCGTAGTCTAATCTTATATTAGATGCACTTATTTTAGAAGGAATCCAGTCTTCTCTGAGGTTGATCCTAAAGATATAAGGTACCACACCTTGGGGATGCTCTCATGTTGCAATGGATCATTTAATGATTATATGGGTGCGTGATCCAAATGACAACACTTTCAATGTGGGAAAGATGTTCTATCTTGATGTTTTCCAAAGAGATAATCAAGCTCTTGTGGAAAATGACACATCCTCAACAAAAATATGGTACAAAATTCTTATCCACTTTAATTTATTATATCTCAACACATTCCACTGATATGACATGGTTAGGGGATTTCCACCTCTAAAAAAGCACAAAGATAAATTTTTACATTATTTAGGAGGAAAAAACATAGAGAACCATTCCAGAAGAGTGCATTTTTGGCTTTATGTAAGCTTGATTTGGTGCATACCAATATTTTCAGACCCATGAGACTGAAGCATGTTGGTTTTCAATATTTTATGCTCTATTTTGATGAGTTTTCAAGAAAATTGTGGATATATTATCTTCGTACTAAAGATGAAGATTTTGATGATTTCACATAGTTCAAAGTTATTGTTGAAATTAAGTATTAATATCATAAAATCAAAGTACTATACTCATATCGAGGGGGAATACACCAAAAAAAAGTTCAAATCATTCTTATAGACTCACATAATTCATCGACAAATGGATCCTTCACATATTTCATAACAAAATGGTTTTTTAATGGAGAAATTGTAGTATCATTGAGATAGTTTGATGTATGATTGATGATTCTAAAGCGTTGAAGACATGTTGGTCCAAAGCAACCAAAACAATAACATACATATTGAATATATTTTCCACTTTTATTCTTGATAGGATAACACCACAAGAATCTTGGTTAGGGTGTAATCCATATTAAACACATCTAGAAGATTTTAGATGTAAAAAATAACTGCACATTCCCAAGAATAAGAAACAAAACTTGATAAAAAAAAATATGAAAAATTATATCTACTTAAGGTGTAGTGAAGAATCTCATGGATACATACTCATGGATTTGAAAACCATAAGAGTCTACATAAGTATGGATGTTGAGTTTTTCAAGAAGAAATAAGAGGAGGATCCTTCCAAAAGCTCACTTGATGATCAAATTAGTCTTGATATGAAAACATAAGATAACCTTCCCTCTGATGAAGATTTTGAAGATGGTGATGATATGAAAAGACTACCAATCATGATAACATATCAATGTATGCTTAATGTTGGTGAGAAATGTTTTTGGGTAGAAACATTTGTGGGTATATTTACAATGCTCTGGGAATATAAGTCCCTCTACTTGAATGGTGTAGATCCATATTATTATGCACCTATGAAATTGAACTCAGTGGGGGCCTTATGGCTGAGGATCCAATAGGGGAAATCACCTGACCCTACTGAAAAATCTTGTAATCACTTGCAAGAGATGAATTTTCTAGGAGATCAGAAAAGGGAGTGAGAAAAAGAGAGAAGGATTAATGTTGTAGGTATAAAATTAGACTCCTTCAACAATTTATGAGAAAATTACATCACACATAGATTAGAAGAAGTGTAATTTTATAAATGGCAATAAGACAAGTTCATATTTAGAACGAAAATTCTCTCAAATCTCCTTATCAGAAAAGGTTCTTTCTTCATTGATGCTTGAGAAAAACTGTACATAATGAGACTGGGAGGAACATATAGATGAGAAAATAGAGGAAATATTATCTTTTTTCTTCTTCACAAGTGATAATCTCTCATGAACAGAAAATTGATAACCCTTTAAAAAGAATGTGCCATTGCAATTTATAGAACTAGAGGAGACTCGTTTCCTACACCCACATGGCCTTTCTTATGCCTTGCATAACTTATGGATTTTCATATTTTGAGGAGAGAATTAAGTTCTATTTTATAAAATAAGGGTGAATTATTACAATATAAACATAAATTCACTTTTTAAATAAAGTAAGACATAATGAAAAAGTGTAACCCCCAACAAAGAAATAGAACTTGGAGGAAAGATAAAATGGGGGGAAGAGAAGAGAGAGAGATAAGCTGATGAAGAAGTCACTTCTACCAATCCCACCTCACTACTTGACTAATTTCTAATGAGCTCCAAAGGGAAAATTTAAACTCATTTGAATTCGTTACTGAATCAAGCTACTACAAATGCAAACTTATACGCAAGATAGATGCATATACAACAAAGGAAATTTTTCCAACCATTTGAGACATCATTGATATCTTTGCATTTTGTGAACCACCACTAATGTTTTTCTGTAATGAATGAAATAGTGGCTTGAATCCCATATAGAGACTCTAAGTATCTTCATTGAAGGAAAATGGGTCCCTAGCCTCTTTCTTGACATGTTACTCAAACAATCCTAACAAATCCTCTGTAGTGGTGTTTTCCTCAACAATGGGAACTCCAAGTCTTTGGATCTTGTTGTTGACACAGTCTTGCATATTATAGGACCATTCTTCATTTGAGTCCATGTAGTCATTTTTACACCCACCAAAGACAAGGAATCCCATGTGCACCGACCTATCACCCAGCGGGTGCTAGGCACTCACCCGAGGCATGCGCAGGCACCGAGTCTCTCTTTTATGTGAGTTAAGTGGGAAACCATCATTTATGTCAAGAAATTAATGAATAAAGGTGGAAATGAGACATACAATCATCATATAGCTCAGAATGTCCTCTTAGACAAATGTATTTATTCCAAATAGAGGGTACTTATAGATAACAGATAGAACTACAACATAAAGGAAAATACATAAGGATTTGAATCTATTCCACAACATCCATGAAAAAAAATGAAAAGATATGGATATTAACCAAATCAATTACATTCATACTCATTCATGTTTGTAACCTTATTACATTCAATGGATCCATTAGACTATCATAGCCATATCAGACCGAAGTCATACATCATAGTAGGGATCATGTCCTTCATCCATATAGAGAAAAATTTATATCCCATCCCCTTAATAAATTACTCCCTTATATAGCCCCTACCCAATCCCATAGAGTTCTCACATTATTTCTGTAGAGCTCCGCTCTCTATATAATCCTCTAACGTATACTTGATCCGCTCCCTTCCCTTTTTTTTCTTTCTTCTACGGGTGCTTGTATTTATAGGAATCTTCAATCACTGACTTACTTTTAGGGGCTACAGATCTATCACCAAGTGTCCAAGTGGTCCTCCATAGAAGCATGCTCCTTCAAATCTGAGCTCTCCACTCCTTGTAATGATGGTCTTCTAGAATCCTCTATTTTTAAGCATATTTCTTTCGTGGGCATCATGTTGTCAAGCTGACACCTTAACCACTCCTCATTCATTGTCGGGTCACGTTTTTCTCGTGTCCTATCTGATATGCCAAATATGGCTAAGTCTTAAAACTTTAGCTCTGTTCACACACACGCCATGGGTTTTCTTAAACATTTCCTTAAACCCTATCCTATGCACCTTTTCCTTGCACGAACTTCTTCAACTAGGCCTTGTGCGCCTATGTGCCTTTTTATACTTAGCCAATATTTTGGGGTCCCAATATCACCCCACATTATGCCTATTCTCCATCTATGGGAACACTTCTCCAACGAATAAATAATTACAGTATGTTCCAAAAGAATAAAAGAATTTGGGAAGAGTAAGAATAAGGGGATGAAGGAATGGGAAATAATAAAAGAATGGAAGGATAATTATTGCTGCAAAAGGAGTGGGAAGTCTCTCTTTAGGTCGGCCTCTAGTTTGTTATAGGTATCTACTTCACTCTGCGCTGTTTGGTAGAGGTCGCCAACTAAGGTGCTCACTTCCTTAAAGCTTAACCCATCTCCCTGGGTATTCATAGTCTCAACTACCCCTTCTAATTGTTTTCCCATGTCCTCAAGTGCATCCATTCTTCTAGTGATTTGAGGGTACAGTTCCTTCAACTGGTTTTTGATTGAACCCCTTAAGGTTTCAATGTCCTCATATTTCTTTTCAACCTCGAAAAGGATTTCTTCACTTTCCACCCTATTTCCCTTATTATTTTCTTAAAAATCCTTTAGCTTTGCTTTGTGAGTAGTGACCAAGATGATCGTTACTCTATCCTTGCCTGCGCAATTATCATATGTAGCCTAAGTAGATTGGGTAGAAATATTGACATCCGCAAGTACCTTACTATACTTAACAATTATTGCTACCACTTTCAATTTTTCCTCCCTCTCCAAGTGTGCTTTCACTTCTTCTGAGGACTCTAGGGCCAATGGTTGTCTCTCCATGGTGAGGATGCGCGTTAGATCTTCTAAACATTCAAGATTGGATCCATACTTCTGTGTGGGTGACATTAGGTCTAGATTATTCAACATAATGACACTTGTGATAGATTCCATATTTTTGTATACTTCACACACCTTTACCTTCTCATCCCTTAGTTCATGCTTCAGCTGTGCGCTAATCAAATCGTCTTGTTTAAAGCCCTTAGTCTTCTCGTCCAACTCCTCTCCATTATTTTCTAGCTCTCCCTCTAGAAATTTTACTCTATCATTTCTTCCAAAGAGCCTAGCCTCAGCGTCAACCACAACCTTGTTGAGCGCATTACACAACTACTCATCAGAGATTTGTTGGGCATTTACCAAGGGGTTGGCTCCCTTAGACTCTGGTACTGGCATGATTTCCCCTTGGTATACTTTAAAATTTGCCTCATCAATATGGGACTCAAATGCCCAAGAGAGCATCTTCCTTGTCCTGGGGTATGCACCCTCCTCATCAAATTACGTCATAGCTAGAAGTTTTTCCGTGGGTACAATTCTTTGGAAGCACACGCGTAGCACCTTCTTTGGGTCAGCAACATAGCCCATGACATGTCCTCATTCTAGATCAAGGCTCTTCCTTCCTAAGCACGTAGTTTTAAGGAAACTCGCCATTAGACTGGGACCTCCTCCCACACTAACTTTTTCTTTCTCAATGTTTTCCTCCTTATCCTCTCCCATTACTATGTTAGTGTTGCGCTCCAATTCTTGTTCTACCAAGGCCTCGATTATTTTCATTGCTTCTCTTTCTGTCACCTCATTTTCTTTCTCCTATGTAAGGCTTGGAATTTTCTACTCTTGTGTGCTAACCTACTCACTTCTTGCCATGTCTTGGGCACCTTCCTCCTCCTGGCTACCCTTACGTTGCATGAAACAGAACTCCTGTTCTTCTTTTCTGCCCTCTTCTTCTAAACCGTGCACTCTGAAAACAAGTGGTTATTTTTCCTCTTCAGAATCATCTTCCTTGTCATCATCCCTCTCACCTAGATATTTCTCTAATCTCTCTGTCTCCTCCAAGTCAGCTTCCTCCATCACCTTTTGTTTCTTCCTAACTAGGGAATCATGTATAGGAGACTCTGCTTTTTCTTCCTCTTCCTTTGGTGATTTCTCCTCTGTGATGAGATCTTTCCATACTGACACCTTCTCTTTGACTGTGGACCTCTTCCTGCATGTGTAAGTACTTGTTCTAGCACTTGTTCTCAAGGTGCCTACCCCCTGAGTAAATTAGGCACTTGGTGCCTTTTTCTACACATCTCTCTCTTTCTGTCTGGGCATGGGCTTCTTCCTACATGTTAGGTCCTCAATTATATCTATCTCATTTTCAAGATAAGCGCATTTCTCAAACTTGGCTCTTATCCGAAGGTATACACATGACGGAGACCTCTTTGCAATAGTCAAAGTAAGGCATTTTACCATTTGGAATTCATGGGACATGTACTTTTCCATGTATGCGCACTTCTTGGTGTAAACCAACATTCTGCGCATCTCTCTATGGTCCCTATCCAAACTTCCAATTTCAAGCTTTAAATTTTTGGATTCCTTGAATTTTTTAACTCCCGCAGGGAAATATTGAGCTGTAAAGGCGAATGGGAGCTTACACAATGAGCTCATGTTTTCATCTATCAACTTGAACCTACCAATACAAAAGTGTTGGTATATAGCGAACTCATCTTCTCCTACTGTAAGTGTTGGAAGTTGTTCCAGTATTCTCCATTCTACCCCAAATGCATTCCTTAAGCATGTATACCACTTTTCAAGATGCACCTTGTGAACGAGTGTCATGGTATCACAAGTGTATTTATCAAATCTTTTTGTAGGTGAGGGATATTCCTCTAGGTACTCCCAAACAAAAATTTTCACTGCATCTGGCACTCCGATCTCTGAGAAAATAATGGTTAAGAGGACATTACCAAAGAGAGTCTTGTCTCCTTCTTGTGCACTAGTGATAATTTCATCTGCAATGTATGCAGAAAGATTGTAGATGGTGCCCTATAATATTCTTCTACAAACATTCAACCAGGACTTGTTTACCTGCATCCATCTTTCTTGCACATTGAGTTTTGTTAACAAGCACATGGCCATTCTCATTACTAGGTCTTGGATATCCCCAACATCAAATTACCTTGACCCCTTCTTGTATGCATACATGGCCACTATGTCCTTAATTGCTTCCTTGTCACACAAGTCATCCTTTATATCTTCTCCTTCACATATAATACATGTGAATTTTGAAATCATCTGATGGGTTATGCACATCTTGCGCCCTGTAAAGTGAAAGTGGTCCTCATGCATGCATGACATCAGACAGTGAGAGAGGTGCTTAGGTTTTCCAAAGTAGGGAAACTCATAGAGTTGCAATACCCCTGCCTTCTCCAACTTCACCTTGACTTCATCGCTATAGATGGGAAAACCCTCTGGTGTCCTTTTGTTCATCGGGTGCACTAACTCCAATGCCATTTCCTTCTCTGTTGTGTTTGTGTGATGGTTATAATCACTCACTTCCATATTTCTCAAATGGGATTCCCACTCCTTCCCAAGAAAAAATCCATCTAAGTACTTCATTTCTGCATACCATTCCTCATTGGTACTTTTGGTAGTCTCTTGTTGTTTGCCCTTACCCTTGCCCTTCTTAGGTGCTTCTGTTAGTTTCTTGGGTGCCATTTTCTAGGTATTTTTATCACTTCAATCTCTTCTTGTTACTCTTCTCTTCCACTCCTTCCAACCTTAGATCTCAAAGTTATGAAGAAAAATTCTTAACCCCGTGCCCTAATTTTTCAAACCCTAACTAGGATAGTCCTCTCACAAGATGATGCCTTCTCAAAACTACTCTTACACCCATGAAATCCCTTCATTCTTGTTTTCAAATCCAAACTAGTTACTCACGCTCAAACTCTTCAAATTTTTCTTCACATGGATCAGTTCTGGAAGCCCTAGTTTGCAATGGTGCAAAAGTGCTTCTCTCTTCATATACGCAAAGTAAATAATGAAGTGCCCAACCTTTTATTTATAGTTTTTCCCACTTTTTAACATTAAATTATACCTTACATACCACCGTAATTTAACACTTAATACATATTTAACTCACGCACCCAACCTTGTGTGGATAATTCTACAACCTTTTGGTGCACAACCAATCCATCTGACAGAAGACTCTTACGCATGCGTCACAACACCGAAGGCACTTCTTCCATCCTTTGCATGATTTTTTCTCTCACCTACCTCATGTTTATTTTACACTTCTTCCTCTCTTGTATGTGGATCCCTAATGTAGCCTTATCCTGACACCAACCATCATTTTTCACCTTTCCTTGCATGTACTTACTTCACAGCACCATTCAACAAAGATTTGCAATGCAATCCTTCCTGGCGCTTCACACTTCAAGTTCTTCCACCTTACTCCACCCCACACTAAAATGATGTGTAGTCCTCTACACAATTACAAACTTCAAAAAGTAATGAGATTACCGGTGCCCGAGGCACAACACAAAACAACAACAAGAAAAGAAAATGCATTAAAGGAGATCCTAAACTAACTCAAAACACTGCCTTATTTACAAACACCAAGAAGACTTATTTATAGTAGGGCTTCATCCTACCCCCATTGAAGTTTCATAGCAATCTTGTCCATCAAATGCTTATAATTGGCATGCACCTGAATTAAGGATGTACTAGATGATGTAGGGACCCAACCAATGGAATTTTAACTATCTAAGATGGTGCAAGAACTTTGAATCATACAATAAGACCATTTTCCCAACCTCAAAATTCTTGTTCTTAATGTGGAGATCATGTCATGCTTTTTGCTTTTCTTTTTCTATTGTTTGGATCCACCTAGCAAGTGTTTGTCTTTTGTCTAATTACATTAACTTGTCAATTCTTTCTTCCAGCGCTTTCTCATCATCTAATCCTCCTGTGTGTGTTATACGTAGAGAAGGTAACATGAATTCAACTGGTAAGACAAACTCCATTCCAAACACCAATTGAAATGGTGTGGCTTTGCTCAGCCTTTTATAAGTTGTCCTATAAGCCCATAATATGATTGATAACTTGTTATCCTTATCTTGTCTTCCAACATCACAAATCTTAGTCAATGTGTGGCTAAGTATTTTATAAAACGTCTCAGTAGTTCCATTTTCCTGAGGGTGATAGGGAGTAGTCTTATGATGGGCCACCATGAATTCTAACAACAAAATCCTGACCATTTCATTAAGGAAGTGCATACCTCTATCACTTGTTAAACTCAATGGGCATCCATACATGCTGATTATGTTTTCCCATAAGAATCTAGTAGTGGTAGCCACTGTACAATCCTTTGTAGGTGTTGCCTCTTCCCACCTTGTCAAATAATCAATACAAGTGAGGATATACCGTGAACTAGTCCTTTCCCCTGCTAGCGAGATTGGTCCGAAAAAGTCGATAGCCCACTTCTCAAATGGTTGCACACTGGCTATTGGTTACAAGGGCATTTCATCCCTTTTTCCAGGTTTTCCAAGGCACTGACAATGGTCACATGCCATGCAAAACTCTATGTAATCTTGATAAATGGTCTCCCACCAAAGCCCTATGAGTAGAATATTCCACGCGGTTACATTTCCCGCATAGTGTCCTCCTGCAATCCCACCATGTGTCTCTTCCATAATTGTAGTGCACTCATGTTCTAGCACACAACAATGTAGAACCTCATCACGACCCATTTTGTATAGATCTCAAATAATTAACATGTAGGGCGCGACATGTATGGCCAACTTATTCTTCTCTAAGGCCTTCATACCAACTGGCGCCACACCCATTTTGAGAAATATTGTAATGTCCTCAAAATCTGAAGGCACACACCGCAACCTAAATAATTTTACATCTAGCATGGTGTCTTTAATGCTCTACATGTCCTCCCATGAATCAATCCTAGATAAATGATCAGGTGCGGAATTACTTTTTCCTAGTTTAACAACCACTATGAACTCAAATTCTTGGAACAATAGTACCCATCGACATATGCACCCTTTTAGAATGGGATTGTTCACCAAATATTTTAATGTCATATGGTCAATGCAAAATATAAAATGGGTTGCCAACAAAAACTTCCTAGATTTATGAAGCGTGTAGATCATTGAAAATGCCTCATGCTTAGTCGTAGTGTAATTATGCTCTACTAGTGTCAACTTCCTATTTGCAAAGCACAAAGGGTGATCAACAATCCCCTCATAAGGCTATTCAAGTACTGCTCCAATGGTGGTCCTTGAGGCTTCCACATGAACATGGAAAGTCTTATCCCAAGAAGGGAAACGTAAGATGGGTGTAGTGATAAGCCGATCCTTTAAAGTGTCAAATGCCTTCTATTATGCCTCTCCCCAATTGAAGGCACTTTTATGTCTACGCAACTCTTCTAAAGGTGTGACGATCTTGGCACACCCCTTGATGAATTTCCAATAGTACCCCGCTTGTACAAGAAACCCACACACTATGCTTTGACTATTTGGCTCCTCAATCCCACAATTATTGCAATTTTGGCAAGATCCACCAGTAAACCTTCTTTGCATATAATGTGTCCCAACAAGGTCCCGAATAGGGAAGAAAATACAAACTTCTTGATTTTGAGGTATATCCTCAACAGTCGACACCTTTCAAACATCAATCTCAGATTGTCACAATGGTCCTTGACCAGTCCATACATGGTCTAATCATCAAGGTACACTTTATGGAATTTATGGATGAAGTCCTGGAAAGCCCACACTATAATGTGAGAGAACACAACAGGTACGTTATTTAACCCAAAAGTCATAATCGTATAAGAAAAAATTCCCCGATCGGTGGTGAAGGTTATCTTTCTCTAGTCTTCCTTTGCAATCCTTACCTGGTGATAGCTTAAGAACCCATCTGTGAAAGAGTAGACTTCATGCCCTACCACTCCTTCCAAGATTTCTTCAGTGAACGGGGTTGGGAAGGGATCAATGAAACACACTACATTCAGATCCCTATAATCAACAAATATCCTTATCCTTCCATCCTTTTTGATACTAATCACCATTAGAATTATCCACTCTAACTCCTCCATAGCCTCTATGATTCATGACACTATCATCTTGTCTATTTCCTCCTTAAACTTCATGCATAGATTGGGGTTCATCCGGTATGGCCTCTTCCTGACTGGGCACGCACCTTCGTTTAGATTTATCCTCATCTCCCCCAAGGAATGGTGGATTCCTTTAAGCTCATAATACCCATGTGGGAATAAATCCTCAAACTTAAGTAAAAGATCAATGATCTTAGAGACTTCCTTCTCCGGCCAGTAATATCCAGTGATAGCTTCCTTGGGTTCCACCTCCAACCCAATATTAACCTTCTTAGTCTTCAAGGGCTCATGGTTGGAACATGTTATTTCATTAGCACTATCCATCACTTCACGCAAGCCTAGAGAATGGTTAACCTTCAAAATTTCCATCTCTTCACCATCTATGACATAGACCATCTTGTATTTTTCTTTCTCTACACACGCGCTCTCAAACTGCACCTCATCATACTCATCTTTACCAAATTTTCTCTCTAAGCATGGTTATCCTAGCAATTCTACAAGCCTATCCTCTACCTCTGCATTATCCCCCATCATAAGGTGTTTGAACTCCTACAATTCCTTATCCACTGATGGTTTGGTGCTTCGATACTCAAATGCTTGGATAAGATTAACCACTAGTTATTACCAATTACTTGTTTGGTGGTATGTCTCAGAGTGGATGTACCATGCATGTGCACAACCTTACAATTTAGTATACAGTTTGTGTACCCAGAGGGATGACAGTAAATCTCCTGCACCTTCCCTCTAGGATCTCTCACAGGATTGGATGTGGAAAGAGGCGAGCTCCTTACCATGGTAGTCTTTGATGGTGGTGGGCACGTTGCTTCTAGAGAACTAAATAGATAAGGTAATTCTCACTTTATGCCATTACAAGAGATTATCCCAATGCATTGCCCACTAGTGTGCAACAGTTTTGAGTAGGACGTAACTTAGCATCCCCCTTCATTCATTCACATTTCTCCACTGGGCCTCCATTTCTTGCAAAAAGGTCTTAGTGTAATCCCCTCCAGAATACTTAGGTAACTTCCTTCCTCCTAGGTGCCTAAGCAAGTGCACCTTAGGTGATTTGGTTACGAGCACCTTCAGTTGTTACCCAACCAACCCATAAGTTTCGTGCACCCAATTTTCACATGCTAGACTAGTGGTGTCACTTATTGACTGAGCATCCTCAAACTAGATAACTCCATCAGTAGGATGGATTATCTTTGGGTCTCGAATAGAATACACATAAATCCAATCAAGGACCTCTTCTCCTAAGGGCTCTTTATATGGTACTGACTTCCCATCTGCAAGGGTAATGATAACCATTTCTTCCTTTTTCTCAAATATGATGTACCCCTTATTGAACTGAAGATCTGCATTATTTTTATAGCACCATGATTGCCCAAGTAGTGATGGGAAATTGTCTGCCTTGACGAGCACCAAGACTTCGAAGTCCCTAGTAAACTTAGCCCCCTGAATGGTGATAGCTACATCCTTTAAGACATAGATGGGAATTACCTTCGTTTTGTTTTCCATATACAATACATTCAAAGATTACTATAATGCAGACCTTCCCATCTGATGCCATGCATCTAAGGTGAGAACACTGACCTCTGTGCCTATTTCAATGAGGATATTACTAAGGAGCCATCCATCCATGACTACATTTAAAGTGATCTCCCTATCATAGTTAAGGTTGTGAGGGGGAAGGTTGGCATGCAAGACCTATCATTCATGCTCTTCTCCAACACATGGTACCCCATGCTCCTAGCAAGGGAATAATATTCTCTTTCCTTAGAATTTCACATACTTCCTTGACCTCATCTAATTCATCCTTCTGCAGAGCCTCAACACTTCTCCTATGCTCTTGCTACCTAGACTGCTCCTTTATACACTAAATTTCTCCTTGTAAACTCCGAATGACATCCATGGTCTCTTGATATACCTCATTTTGATGTGCAGGATCTAGGTACTTCCCATGTACCACTTCTTCCCCTGAAACCAAGTTCTTCTGCCTTGGTATTTCCTTTGCACGTGTGGCCTCTACTCTTGTTATTACCATAATATATTCCAAACCTGCATCACATGTCACCCATGGTATCCATTGTGTGTTCACCTTCTTAATGCTTACCATTACAGTGCCCTTTTCTTTCTGGTGCTGCTAATTCATGTGCTCAAACAACTCAGGGCACTCCTCATACTTGTGTTTCTTCCCACACCATGAGCACTGCAATAAGTCTAGGCACTCATGCTTGTAGTGGTATGTAGACCCATAATTAAAACAAGTTCCACGTGGGAATTCACTTCTTCCTCCTCTGTTGTTACCATGACCATGTAATCCTCCATGAAATCCCCTTCCACGCACTCCTCCATCTGCGCACTCCTCATAACACCAATCATTCTCCTTAGAACTAATGGAAATGCTAGCCTGGCACACCATGATTAATGGCCTCATGGATTTAGTCAATCAGTTTGCAGTCCTTAGTATCATGGGTTGTAGAGGTGTAAATTTTACAATAGCAAGACACATTCTTCTGAATTATGTGTTACAATAGGAACCATCTACTCAAATCATGATCCCCGTAACAAATTTCATAGTCTACTGCTATGGTGCGTGCTGTCCTCCGGGGGAAACTATCCTTGACATGCACCTCTACTTCACAATATGTACACCATATGCCACTTCAAGTCTCACGGGATGAGTTCACAAAAAAATTCTCTAGTTGCTTAGCCATAACAATGATTTGAGCCTCCAGGAATGGTCTAACACCACTATCAACACTTCCAATAGCTTCAACATGTAGAGCAACTTCTAACGCCTCACATGGGTCTCTAAAAGTTTTATGAGATAAATCTCTTCTAAATGGAGTTATCAACCCCCCAATAAACCATTGAGCATGTTTTGACGGGTGAATGCCATATGAAAATTTTGATAGGATAGTTTTAAACTACGCGTCATACTCCCACACACTCTCTGCCATTCCCTGTTGAATCTCCTTCAGGGTACTGATGCTCTTCTATTCAAACTCAGGGATGTGGAATTCTACCAAGAAGGCATTTTTTAAAGTAGTATAATCCACCACTATTTGATGAGGGTCATATTTCCTATACCAGCTATGTGTGTGCCCTTGCAACATCATTACAAATTGACTAGCCTTCCGCTATAGGGTTGTGATCCCCTTCACGCACCATAGCAGCTCACACTTGTGAACATGTTCTACAACATCTTCAATACCTCTATAATCTAGAAAATGTAAAGACATTTCAAAGAAGACTTGAGGAGGTGGCTGGGGCCCCTGTCCTCCTAAGCCAGATCCTTGGTTTCCTCCTCCACCAAATCCACTAGGTCATGTGTCTCCTGAGCCACCAGATCCACCATATCCACCAGGTCCACTAGGTCCTATAGTGGTCATGCTAAGGGTCCCCAAAGTTCCACTAAACTATGTGCCGACTATCTGTGATAATGCCCCACTGCCACTAGTGTACCCTGCACCACTCCCAGATGTGAGAACGAAGGCTTGTGTACTTGCTCCTTGTCTAAAAATTCCTTTGAATACCAGAATAGTATGCATAGCCATAGAAGTGGGAAATGAGAAATTGTATCTCCTGGGTGCAGATCTATCACTTCTACTGATACTGAATGGGTTAGCGATACTCCTTCCTTGATCTAGAAAAATAAGCACCAAGGTTCGGTCACTAGGTGGGTTCAAATGCACACCAATGAATCTTCTTTCTCCATGCAACAAACTCTCATTAGAATCCGAAGGTTTCTCTCTTACGTGCTTTCCAAGATGGGGTAGCACAGACTGATTAGGTCCCACGTCCTCCACGTGAACCTCAAATCCTTCCCACAATGTCTACTTCCATAGATCCATCAAACCTGCAACCTCACATGTCTAACAATCTCCCTTTCACACGCTTCAATATACTTGAGTCCTCTCTCCTCCCTTTCTTTCTTAGTCGTAATATCTGCCATATTTTTCCACCCTAGCTTCCTCGCCCTGCGCTCAGAATGGTTTAGCCGACCATCAAAAATGCCTCTAAATTCAATGTAACAATCAAGATCTTAATTTCCAGAGGAATAAAAAGTACAAATGATCCTCTAGGCTCCCACAAAAACTCAAACTCAACAAATTCCAAACAAGAATATGTGGAAATAGCATACTCCAGAGTGTAGTTGGCCAACACTCTCTTCCACCACTGATCAACAACATGTGTCCAGGTCAGATCTACATCTTGTAGCTTCTTATAGTCCTCTTCTATCCACACGTGTGCTCTATAAAACCAACTTTCCCTAGACTCATATACTTGTAGCCATTCATACAACTCTATCGAGAAATAACAGAAAAAACTTTCATATAGTTCATGGTAGAGATTCTCTTCCACCCACCTCTATGTATCAAACTTGGGCCCAGTATTGAATCTTTAAGTAAACTCGTCCTCTGTGCTCTTGAAATAAGATTCAACACTCTCCAGAGTTAGATTTTTGGTCATTACTCATTATCCATACCATGATGCATGCCATTTCCCACTACAACTTCAAAAATAGGTCCCATAAATGGAACCAAGATGTAGTCATTTTTACACCCACCAAAGACAAGGGAATCCCATGTGTGTCAGACTATCATCCAGCAGGTGTTGGGCACTCACCTGAGGCATGCACTGGCACCGAGTCTCTATTTTATGTGAGTTAAGTGGGAAACCATCATTTATGTCAGGAACTTAATGAATAAAGGTGGAAATGAGACATACAATCATCATAGGGCTCAGAATGGCCTCTTAGAAAAATGTATTCATTCCAAATAGAGGGTACTTACAGATAACATATAGAACTATAGTAGAAAGGAAAATACATAAGGATATACATCTATTCCACAACATCCATGAACATAAATGAAAATATATAGATATGAACCAAATTAATTACATTCATACTCATTCATGTTTGTAACCTCATTACATTCAATGGATCCATTAGACTATCACAGCCTGATTAGACCGAAGTCATACATCACAACAGGGATCATGTCCTTCATCCATATAGAGAAAAAATTATATCCCAGCCCCTTAATACATTACTCCCTTATATAGCCCCCACCCAATCCCACAAAGTTATCACAATATTTCTATAGAGCTCCACTCTCTATATACTTCTCTAACGTATACTCGATTTGCTCCATTCCCTTTTTTTCTTTATTTTGCAGGCACTTGAATTTATAGGCATCTTCAATCACCGAATTTCTTTTAGGGGCTATAGATCCATCACCAAGTGTCCAAGTGGTCCTCCATAGAAGCATGCTCCTTCAAATCCAAGATCTCCACTCCTTGTAATGATGGTCTTCTGGAATCCTCTATCACTAAGCATATTCCTTTCATGGGCATCACGTTGCTAGGTTGGCACCTTATCCACTCCTCATTTGCTATTGGGTCACACTTTTCTTGTGTCTTGCTTGATACACAAAATATGGCTGAGTCCTAAAACTTTAGCTTCGTCCACGTGCGCCACAGGTTTTCTTAAACCCTACCTACGCACCTTTTCCTTGCACACCCTTCTTCAACTAGGCCTTGTGTGCATATGTGCCTTTTTGTACTTAGCCAATATTTTGGGGTCCCAACAGTCCAATTCATTGATATCCCATTTTATTATTTCATATCTGGTCATAAGAGTCCTTTCCCACACACGTGATAAGTCCTTACATGGAGCACTGAATATTTTCCTTCTTATAAATACTTGAGAATAATTGTCCCCCATTTTTACCACCAATGGATAAATCAGGTCCCAATGCTCCTTTTTTTTAATATTTCCCTAATCATCTAATCCTTATCTTCAGTTACACACATGTTTCTAAAAAGTGAGATTACCTGAGGAAGTAATGTTTTTACCTTTTCAATGATCATGCTCATCCATTTGTTATTTTCTCATCCCTGTATCGTGAACTCCTATGTTATTCAAATGGACTATGTATCATTCTGTTTATTGGAGCTACTTCTTCAATATATATATTAATGAAACATTCAGGTCCACAAGGTGTTGCATGTATGAGGAGAGTTTCTTTACTTGATCTTCCAAACGATCAATCTTCTCTTTGTATCCTCGATTCCTCACAAAGAGATGAGTTAAATAATCTTAGAACATGTGTTGATCTCCCTCATGGGTGGCTGGGCCCAAGGGAATGGTGCTCATTTCATAATCAACCGATGTCATTTATTCCATTGGCTTGGTCACCTTTAGTCTGACCACTTCTACATGTTGATCCCGTATAGCGCCATTGAAAAATCAAGAGGCCACTTAAGAAAATTTGTTCTTATTTCCTTTGGCCAATGAATCTATCACTGAAAGATTAGGGACTTTGATTTTTTGGATAGTAAGAGCCTCTATTGTAATCATTTCCTTCATCCTAGGAAATATATGATCCACATGGGGTTCTGCAACTGTCATGCTTGTTATCTCTTTCTCAAGTGGAAGGGATACCTCTTGTATAGAAGGATCAAGAGTGACAACAGGGGTGGAACATCCTCGGGAAGTTTAGGAGATGGAATATGGATTGGATATTTTTCCTCAACTTGTGCTTATACTATGGGCTCTCTTACCATTTTTATCTTTTTTGATCTCTCGCAGCAAGAGGCTTTCAACTCCATAGCCCTGCACTTCAAATTTCCTTCAGAGTGGCTTGAACTTGAAGTTACCTCCACGACCTTGGATGATGAATGATACGATACCTATCACTAGAGTGTGGAGAAACTTCCTAATTATAGGGAAGAAACTTTGTTCTTATGAAACCATTATCTTTTTCTTTTGATCACAACCTCTGTCCTCTCAGCAATGTCTCCTGACTCACGAATGCTCCAATTCACTAGTGTGAAAGGAGAATCCTTCAATGATTTGTACTCTGGATTGTACAAATTTGCACCATCATCATGAATACCTTATTCATACCAACGGACCATTTTATTCTTCATTTCTCCAATGGTCATCCTCATGTAATCTCTTTCCCAAACATTGAAATCATACATGCAATTGGCCCAATAATATTCAACCCACAAGATGTGATGCAAATTTAGGAGATGGAAAGTATTTGGATCAACTCGGATATCAAAATTAGTCCTTTGAGTGTATGAATGAAATCTCAAGGGAGTGAAGGACACTTCCAAGTAAAATGCATAATTAGTACTTTTATAGGTGAAGAATCCTAATGATACAAGCAAAGAGATAAATTTCCTTTTTTTCAATTTCTAAGCTTACTATGCACATGCATGAGTTACTTGCATAGCTCAAACAGTGCTATATATTCACCAAGGTACGGAGGTAACATTAGTGGGGCGTGATCACAACCAAAGAATTAGATATATGGAAAAGTGAGGAATTGGATGAAGAATGAGCCATATCTCTTGATCAAGGAAGTCACTTATGGTGACATCCTTGAGTGCATGTTACCCTCCAGAGTCCTGATGATGAACATAGTGATGGCATGATTCATGTGGGTGAAGTATTGATTGCTTTCTTTCAACATGAACTACAGATGTTTCTCAAATGTTGGACCTTTGGATTAAATGTTCTTTTTAAGTGCTAAAATTTTGAATGAGCTCGAGCTTGTGAGAAGATGCACGAGATATAAATTTGTGAATAAATTCTTTGATACTTGGACATGGAGCAATTAGTGGTGAAAATTATCACTTATGATCCGTCCCTAATCAATATTTTTCTTCCCTTCAATGACTATCAATATGAAAAGTTCCATCCACTCCTAAAATATCTCGTGTTTGATTCTCTCATCACCCAATTGAGAAGGGTGATTGCATTTGAAAATCCCTTGTGGAATTCACTTCTTGAGTGAGACTTTGTCACTAGAGAGGGGTTTCTCTCCAATTTTAGATAAGCTCCTTGTGTGAGACCCTGCAAGTAGGAATATGTGTTGTTCCATTCATTCACCACCATTTCCTTTGAAATGAAAACCATGTTTCTTTAGGTAGTGATTTGCATGGAATAGAGAAATGGCCTTAGGAGTAATCACTATCATAGCTAAACCTATCATCCACCCGAATAGTTATTGTCTTTGGTTTGTAGCGGTGAGAGCATGCCAGTACCAATTCAATATTCTAAAAAGATACTGGGTTACCACCCTCTATGTACAATACTCTCAAGAACACCTTGTCCTCAATTGGTTCCCTCAGGATTACAAACATCCAAACTTTGAGATTTTCCAGGTCCATGTGAGTGACATCACTGTTACCTACTTCTGCGTACTAGAAGGAAAGAACATTGACTTGTTTAACACATGCAAACTTTAATTTCATGGATCCTGAAGCACTTTCTTGCACTTGAAAATGGTGTTTACTATTTTTAGTAAATGGAAATTTTCCACCCTTTTCAACTCCGATCACTCAAATTGTCCTTTTGGATGACCTTTATGCACACAACTTCTGCCAAAATTTCTCTTTTTGAAGGCTTACTAAAAATAGCAAGTGCCTATGTGGGAGGCTTACTATTTTTAGAAAGTGATGTTCTGGACCTCAGTTTTTGATGAAATCAGTTTTTTTGATATGGGTTTTTCATTTTTGTTGCACCTTTGAATTTTTGTGCTCAACCCAGTATATGGAATGCAATATTTTAAAATTTGAAAATTTACTGTAGGGAAACAAGGGTTTATTCACTATAAAAATTCTAGGCCATGCATGAAAAATATTTCACTTTGATTCCTAAAATGGCTCCTGGAAATGTAGGATTAATGCAAAAAACCCCACGTTGATTCGTGCACTAGTTTTTTAGATATGAACAATTTCTCCTCGCGGGTTACGAAGTTTTTTTGGCAAAAAATATTGCTTGGAGTCTTAAAAAATCAATACTTTTTTGATTTTTTTATCCTTATTTTATCATAGGAACATGAAGGAAACGAATGGAGGATGAAAATGGTGAAGTGATAATTCTAGAAAAAAATTGGCAGAGTTTCGGGAGCGAATGGAAGAATGTGGGGGATTGAGTGGAAAAATGGCCAAGTCTCAAATTTATAAGATTTGGAAACCTTAAGGGGATGGGGTGCATTTTTTCCCCATTGTCCCCTTGGTTTGGGAGAATAGGTGCACAAAAATGCTCCTTATCCTTAGCTTGACATGTGTCACTCATTCATTGGTTGAGAGAAATGGAGGGGGAGCTAAAAATGAGCACTTGGAGGCTTGTTTTTGGCCATATGCAGAATCTGAAGGAAACCAAGGGGGAAAAAGACTTTTTTTTTCCCTATTGACTCCATGGTTTGAGATAATAGGTGACAAAAAGGCACTTCGGCCTAGGAGTGCCACTTGTCATTCATGCGTGTGATGAGGAGGGGGCTAGTCAAGTTGGTCAAAAGGGCTAAACATGGTCGTCGGGGTCACATGGAGTGACCAACATGCCAAAAGGGGGAGGTGAATTTTTTTTGTCCCTATTATCCCCATGGAAATAGAAAATGAGGACAAAAAAGGTACCTCAGCCTCATGCTGCCATGTGGCACCCAAAATATTTGACTAAGTATCAAATGTATACCTTGGACGATAACTTGAAACGACCATAAATTCAGCTCCCAGATGAATTTTGTCATGCTTCTTTATATGAAATTGAATGAAAAAAGAATTTTTAGAAGGATGGAATTAGTATCATGCCTTTATTATTACTGAAAAAACCCTGAAAAACCTCATTTTTCTCGGGATCGCTAGCTATGCTTGGAAATAATGAGTTGCCTAGAAAAATTCATGGGGTTCTAGATGTATCTAATTTTACCACCATGTAGAGGAATGAAAATTATTTCCATTGATATCTTGTATATCTCAAAACTCATTCCAGAGCTCCCAGAATCACCTCTTAAAGTTTAGGTACTATTTCACGATGCAAGCTCCTTTGACCTCAAAAACTTGCTTTTGATGAACTGGCTCCTAAACCTCCAAATATTTCTAGAATATTTCCTAAATAAATTGCACAATGATATCCTGGATCTTGAATACACCCTCTTGATGAATTATTTCCTTTAATACAAATCTCTAGAGATTATGAACATGTCTTAGAAAGGTTGATGATAGCCCTTCCTAAGATTGCTTGAAAACCCACTTTTAGAGATATTGCTCCTGAAGTACTTAAATGATATTTTTCTTACTAAATAACCTACATGGAAGGATGAAACAAACATATGAACCACTAGAAGGATAGGATATGATTGATACAGGGAATAGGTTGACCTGGGAGGGTGTAACCTGGTAAAGGGATACAATAGAAATTTTTCGACACTAGGGTATGGTTGTCATGTTTTCAAGTGAATTTTGCCCATGCAAAAACACAAGACAATAAATGGCTCTAGCTTGGGGACATGTTATGGATAGAGAAAAACAAGGACATGGCATGAGAACTCCTAGAATATCAATTTACAAAATAGACCAGTGCCTTATCCATTGGGATTTACAAAGTAATTTATAACAGATAGCTTAGAAGGAGTACACACACACGAAAAAAAGGAAACACATAACACATGAAAATGAAAAAAACACACACATAAGGAAAGGGAAACACACACCTAAATTATCTATGGTACAATGTGGGGTATAAACCACTTTCATTGCTTGTATAATTTTAGATATTTCTCTATTGTGGGGAAACTCTAATGGTGTTCCATCCAGATATGAGAGGTAGAAAGTATTTTATCCACAAGCTTCATGAATCTGGAATGGCCCAATCCACAAAGAGTCAAAATTCCTACGGCTACCCTTCATATCTCTTCCCTTGTCCCAGAGTAGAACAAGATCTCCAACTTTGAATTCACGAAGCCTTTTCCTTCTTATCGAACAATCTCTTCACCTTCAACTAATGATATTGATTCTATCCACCACTTGCATCTATCTTCTTCAAGATTTTCGAGAAATGGATCATTTTATCAATAGCATCATAGTACTGCCCATCATCTACTGCCTAGAGTAACTTGAGTGTCGGAATCTCCATTGTAACTGGAATCTCCGCCTCTATACCATAGAGAAATTGAAATGGAGACATACCAATGGTTTTCTTTGGTGTTATCATGTCTGCCCACAATGCATCATAAATATTTTTGTGCAAGTCCCTTTGATTTTCATCTACAAGCTTGTGAACTATGGTCACTATGTTTTTTTTCTTGACTTTACTTGAACCATTCCCTTACGAGTAATAGTCATATGCGTGATAGAGAGATTCCATATCCATAGTAGAATTTAGTTAGATCCCTGGAAGAGAAATATGTGGCATTATCTATCATGATCTTATAGGGTATACCAAAACAAAAATGATGTTTTCCTTGATGAAATTACACATTGTTTTGGTATTGGCTTGTTTTTTTGGGATGTACTCTACCAATTTTGTGAAATAATCTGTCACCGTGAGTACATAGGTGTGACCTATGCTCGAGTGAGGATTTAAGACTCCAATGAATTCTAGACCCCACTATTGAAATGGATCTTCAATAACCAACAGCTTGAGAGGAAGCATAAGTGAGTTGTGGTCTCCCAAAGAAATGTTAACATGCACTCACACTTAGATATCCACTTCTTGGGCATTTGCAAAAGAGTTGGCCAATAATATCTTCCATGGAGGATCTTATGAGTTGTGACCATTTCCGAGAAGTGTCCTCCACATGCTTGATCATGATAAGCTTTCAAAACTACTCTTATTGATAATTTGTCAACACACTTCACAAAGTAACCATCGAATCCCCTCTTGTAGAGTACATGATTCCATATGACGAAATTGGTTGCCTTCAACTTGAGGGTTATTCATTGTTTATAATCAAGGATGAGGAGGGAACTCATCGTAGGTTAAGAAGTAAGAAATATCAGCATACCATTCATTTGTCTTGCTCACAAAAAGGACTTGAGGAAAGTCCTTGCTAAAATATTCACAACACAGACATTCTCCTGTATAATTTTTGACCACAAATGCATCATCCTCTGTAAGTAGTCTACATATCCATTTCCCCTAACTAGATTAGAAGGCTTGATCTCCAAATCATACTCCTGGATTCTTGCTACCCATTTACCTATTTTTGATCTTGGGGTCTTACTGAGTGACAATGGATTTGATAGCTGATCCTGGTACCATGACTATGGTGTGTGAGTTGAGGATATAGAACCTAAAGTTCTTCACCACCTTGACTACTACATAAGCATGTTTCTCCAACTGGTTATATTTCAATTCATGATTATTCAGAGCTGCACTCATGAAGGCAATATGGGAATCTAGACCTTCTTCGTTCTTCTACACAATATGGCTGATATCGTGTGTTCCAAAGCATAACAATAAAAGATGAAATATTTATCAAAATATGGTCTCACCAAAGTAGGATCCTTTTAAATTGATTCCTTTATCACCTCAAATGCCATCTTCCCTTCTTTGTTCCATTTAAAATTAGCATGTGGCTTCATTATGATGGTTATGTGCTTGGTCAATTTGGAGAAGTCTCAGATAAAGCGCCAGAGGAAATTAACCTTACCAAAGAAGGAATGTAATCCATTTTTTCTTGTAGTAAGTGAAATATCTTGAATATACTTTATTATTTCTAGGACCAATCTTTTCTCCTTCCTTATTCACTATGTGCCCAATGAGTTTCCCTTAAGTGACCCCGAAGATACACTTTTTAGGATTAAGGGATATGTCATGCTTCCTACATATTATGAGTACCTGCTTCTAGATGGTGGATATGGTCTCATCACTTCTTTGAGAAGAATTTGAGGTCATTAGATATATCACAATACAATTATTCAAGTATTTGAATGTAATATCCATCACCCTTTGGAAAGTTTCTCCCACATTGATTAGGCCAAAAGGCATCCTTCTATATGCAAAATTTCCCTAGGATGTATTGAAGGATTTCTTGGTCCTATCTTCCTTTGCTACTTCAATTTGATTGTACCCCAAGAATCCATCAAGCAATGAGAGAATTTCAGACCCTATGACTTCTTGTAAGATATGATCCATGATCGGGAGCGGATAGCTATCCTTCAGGGAGGCTTGGTTTAGGTTTACGAAAGTCTACACAGATCCTTATTTTCCCATTCTTTTTTACACTAGAATGATGTTCACTACCCACATGGAAAGGTGGATAGGGAAAATAATTATCACATTGAGAATATTCAGTACCTCTTCCTTGATGGTGTCTGCTATTTTTGGATTATAGGGCCTTTTATTTTGTCTGAAGGGTTTGGCTTCCGGCTTCAGAGGGATAAAGTGATGAATTTCTTTTGCTTGGAAATATTTTAGCTCGTTGTAGGAACAAGCCAAGATGTTTGAGTATTTCTTTAAAAGTGAGATGAATCTTCTTTTCTCTTTGGGAGAGAAACATTTACTGATGTTCACCATTTTGGGCTGCTCCAAGGTGCCAATGTTATCTTTCTTAAACTCAGCGACACACCTTGATGATCCTTTGCTCTATCCTTGATAAATTGATCATGATTTTCAAATAAGTCTTTAAGTGACACTAGGCCTTTAGGAATTTTTTTCCCTTTTAATTTTATCACTCTCTCTTCATCTACTCCTTTTATTCATTCCTTGTCTTCTTCTACTACAAAATCCTTGTGTGGATTCTCACTTCCTTCAAAGAAAATACTGCTAAAATTATCTTTCTATTCCAAGAAGGTGAGGAATTGATTATCATCATTAAATATTTGCCAATGCTTCACATTGTCTGGTATGCTTGGCCTGAACACCATTTCCACTGTCACCTTATCTTTTCCAAAATATGGTGTGGATGTTACCAAGAGGCTAACACATCAAGAGTCAATCTTATCGTTTCATTCTGCTCTCGAGGAATGAATTGGATGGAGAAAGCATAAAGGATTCAATGTAGTCCCATACTCTATTTCTATAGTGCAAAGCCTTGGGTTCTTAACTTGATATTGGTTTCTTACTTGTTTGAAAATCACTTCAACATCTTGAGACACTTGAGTCTTATTGATGCCCATAGAATCAACAACATCCATCCTGAGGAGGAGAGCCTTGTATTTTATACTAGTGTTATTGGTATTTTCAAATTGCATTTTATAAAAAATGGAAAGAATTCACCTGAAGGAGAAGTCAAGAAAACATCAGATCCAAAGCTTGCACTTGAGTGGATTCCATCGAAATCCATGGTCCATAGTTGATCTTCTTCATCTTTGAGAAAAGGTATATTTTCATCCCTCTCAGATGTGAGAAAGTAATTCCCCATCTTGTTATCTTGAAACAATATATTTTCCCTTGGGTCATCCAAATTTTGGACTGTATACTTCATCTTACACACAAGAAACTACTTTTTCATCTCTCCCTTCACTGGAATGGTCAAAGAGGACCAATCCATCCAAATCTCACCACCCAGATCCCTACAAAAACTCCTTCTCAGTAGCATACCAAAAGATGTTAGGATGTCTGCCACTAGAATTATGAGCAATACCTTCTTCTCTAGAAAGTTAGCCAAGGCCACATGTGTGCATCTTTGATTCTACCCACAAATGGAACTTCTTTGGATTCCATAGAATATCAAGAGTCATTTACATGAGTCAAGGTAATTCCTAAGCATTGGCTACTTCCATGGGCATAACATTGTCTAGAGGCTCCAAAATCTATATGCAATTGTTAAGTTGGTAACCTTTTACTAAAAGGGATAGGTATAAGGGTTCTAAATTATTGGTCTTAGATGCACTAAGGGATAACATGTTCTATGAGGGAGGTGTAGGTGGTGTATGGGAGTAGACCTTAGCATTATGGATTTATAGCATCATGGATTTAGGCTACCACTCTAGATGACATCAAAAATTCTTGAACTAAGTCAGGTGTGTTTGCAAATATTCCATCACTATGATTTGAACTTTATTATTATTAGCATGTTCAACATAATCAAATGGAGCACTAGTGAGTGGAATTGATGTTCCATAGATGCCAGAAGGGTTTACATTACAAATATGATGCTACCTTGGGAGTTAGATTATATTTGGTGGATGAGGTAGTGCATAGGAAGAAGGAGAGGGATTTTTACTGAACTTAGAGGATATTAGTCATGACTAACATAGGTGAAAGGATTGACCTTAGAATTAGGTTTTAAAATAGGGGAGGTACTAGAGGACTTAGTTGATGTGATAAAAGGATTCTTGCTTGCTAGTGGATTTGGTTTCTCCTTGGCCAAATCCATCGATGGTGGTAGTGGAGATCCCCTACTAATGATTTTTTTTTTAGAGCTTCAATAGGAGAATCCTCTTTATTTTTCTTTTCTACAACTACCAAAGATGAATCTCCTTTCTTAGACTGGGCATGAGTGAACACAACACATGAGAAGCTTGGTGTTTCTTCTTCATCATCATCTTCACTTTATGAGACATATTCAATGAGGCCATTTTGAGTATCACCATTAACCTCTTATATTTCAAGAACATTTCCATCATCACCTTCTTCCTCTTCTAGTTCTTCCAAGTCTACTTCATCTTTTGGTTCTTCAGTGTCTCACGTTGTGTTGACTGGTGGTGCTTTATGGGAAACCTAGTGAGGAGGTGGAGTTATCCTTGGCTTGTTTGGAGGATCATCCTTCTTTGGTATATTATTCATAGTAATATAAGAGAGTTTATTTTTCATATCAATCATATCATTCGCCATTTTTTGAATCATTGGATCGGTGGCAGTAGATCCAAAACATTGACCCTTCTTTCTTACCATTGGGTTTTTCACCTTTTCCAGACAAAATTAGATCATCCTCCATTTCAATAGTGTAATCTTGAGATTATTTCAATGTTCTAGGATTGAGATTTGTTGAGAATAAACCCAACTTCAGTAGTTGATAACTTATGAAGAATATTTTCAAATTATTGTCTGAGGGCATGGCCTCAACAAGGAATCCTCTTAAGCACTCTGTTGTATCTTCTTATGAAATATCCCTCATGCCTTCATTTGAATTTTTCTTCATGTGTACTCAATTGAACCAAGAGATCTTGAAAATATTTTGTAGACTTAAATCTATCTTCAAATTAGGTTCTTATATCATCCTAACAAGTAGATTGACTAGGCCGGTAGAAGATAGAACCATTTAACATCTTGTCTTAAAAAGATTTATCTAATAGATCGTCTTCATGTTCTACACCCAACATCTAAGTGGTGATTTAAGGTCACTATGTATTCTTCAGGGAGTTGGGAACCATCTCCTCTAAACTTTAGGAAATATTTTCCTTGATCCTCGTGGAAATGCATGGAGAGGTTGTGGAAGTGTAAGTGGGCCAGTATTCATGCCCCATGGTACAATCATCTGAGGTCTTTATTCTTCTACCATTATATCCTCAGCTTCTGCTTCAATTCTTTCTCTAGTTACAATTTGATGCTTTGGCTCTTACTTCTGCTCTTTCTTGAGCTATTTCTATTTCTTCAATTTCAGCCCTTATTCAGGTTCAACTCTTACTTTTTCTTCTACCCTTGCTTGAGGTTCTTCTTTAGTTTCTACATCAGTTAAGTCTTAAATAGTTTCATTTATATATGGGAACTCAATTTTCAATGGATTAACAACACTTGGACTACCAGTGAGATAAGTTTCCGAACTAAGGGGAGACCTTGAATTTCTAATTATTTCCTGCCTTTGCTAAAGTTATTCAAAAATTGGGTTGGTATTTCCTCCTTGTCTTTGTGAACATGTATACCTTATATCCGTTAGCTTGGATATTTAGGATCTTCTTGGTGGTGTTTGGATCTATCTTACTCTTTCCAATTCAGCAACACATTCTTTCAATATACAACACTCTTATGGCTATGAAATATTGTGTAAAACTCTCTCTATTATGCCAGATAGCTTCTCTCAAATCTGAAGTGATGTCTTCTTGAATATGGAATAAAAATTCATGCCTTTAGAAGGGAGGGTTACAGGGAATAGCCATGGATATGAGACATAGGGCTCTTATGACTCTTCAACTTCCATTTAAAAAATATTTTTGAATTTTTTATTTTTCTTGTGATCATATTTTGTGCAGATGCTTCCAAATCTACCCCATGGTGGGTACCAAAAAAAATTGGCGAGAAATTTTTTTGGGTAGAAAAATTGTTGGGTAAATTGTTGGGTGTCTGACAATGATCTGGGAATCTAAGTCCCTCTACTTGAATGGTTAAGCTCCATATTATTATGCACGTGTGAAATTGAACTCTATGGTGGCCTTATGGCTGGGGATCCAAAAGGGGCACTCCATTGACCCTGTGGAAAAAGATTGCAATTTCTTGTAAGAGAGGAATTTTCTAGGAGAGTAGGAAAGGAAGTGAGAAAAAGAGAGGGGATTAACATTGTAGGTAGAAAATCAGATTCCTACAACCATTAACTAGAAAATTCCAACACACATAGATTAGAAGAAATACAATTTTACAAATGACAACAAGACAAGTTAAGATTTAGAACACAAAGTCTCAAAAATATCCTTATCAAAAAAGGAAACAAAATCCATATTTCTTCATTGATTCTTGAATAAAATTGTACATAATGAGAGTGAGAAGAACATATATGAGAAATAGAGGAAATGCTATCTTTTTTCTTCTTCACAAGTGATAATATCTCATGAACACCACCCTTTGAAATGAGGGTGCCATTACCTTTCTTATGACTCTTTTACCCCCCACATAACTTATGTCAAACAACTGACTTTTCATATTCTTATGAAATAATTAAGTCCCCTTTTATAAAATAATGGTTACTTATTACATTATAAACATAAAATCACTTTTTAAATATAATAATAATAATGAAAAAGTACAACCCCTAATCAATAAATAGAATGTGGAGGAGAGAGAAAAAGGGGAGAAGATAAGAGAGAGAACTAAGTCAATGAATAAGCTTACTTCTATTGATCCCACCTCACTTCCTTGAGTGATCTTTGTTGAGCTCCACATGGAAAATTTCAACTCCTTTAAATTCCTTACTAAATCAATTTGCTTACATATACAACCTTATCCACATGATGGATGCATACAAAACTTAGGGAATCTGTCCAACCATATAAGACATCATTGATATCTTTTCATTTTGCAAACCACAAATGATATTTTTCTGAAATGAATGAAATAGTGGATCAAATCCTTAATAGAGACTTTAAGGTATCTTTGTTGAAGGAAAATGCTTCATCAACCTATTTCTTAACATGATCCTCAAACAATCTTAACAACTCATTTGCAGTGGTTTTTTCCTTGATAAAGGACATTTAAGGTCTCTGGATTTTGTTTTCAACACAATCTTACATCTTTTAGGCCCATTCTTCACTTGAGTCCAATTCATTGATAGCCCAATTTATCATTTCGCATATGGTCACAAGAGTCCTTGCCCAAACATGTGACAAGTCCTCAAATGGAGTACTGAATATTTTACTGCATATCAATACATGAGAATGAGTTTGTCCTCATCTCCACCATAAATGCATGAATCAAGTCCCAGTGCTTCCTTTTCTTTCTCCAATCCTTTCCTTGATCATCCAATCTTTGTCTGTGGTTGCACACATACATTTGAACACTGAGATTACCTTAGGAAGTAATTTTTTTCCTTTTCAATAATCATGCTCGTCCATTTTTCTCTCATCCCTACACCTTGAACTCCTGTGTTCTCTATATGGAATCTGAATCTATGCTATTTATTGTAGCTACTTATTCAATTAGGATTGAAAAATTATTCAGGTACATGAGTTGTTGCATGTATGACGATAGTTCATGTACTTGATCTTCCAAATGATTAATCTTCTCTTTGTATTCTCAATTCCTCACAAGGAGATGATTGGAAGAATCTTGGAACATATGTTTATCTCCCTCATGGGTGGTCAGGCCAAAGGGAATGGTACTAATTTTATAATCAGCTTGTTTCATTTATACCACTGGCTTGATCACCTTATGTCTGACCACTTCTATAAATTGATCACCCATAGTACCACAAAATAATCTAGAGGCCAATTGAAAAAAATTATTCTTATTTCCTTTTTTCAATGAAACTATCACTAAAAGATCAGGGAATGTGATTTTTTAGATGGTACAAGCCTATTTTGTAATCATTTCCTTCATCCAAGGAAAAATATCATCTTCCTAGGTCTCTACAACTGAAATTTTTTTCATTTATTTCTCGTGTGGAAGTAATTCCTCTTGTATAGGATGAGCAGGAGTGACAGGAGGAGGTGGAACATCCTAGGGTAGTTTGGAGCTGGAATATGTACTGGATCTTCTTCCTCAACTTTTGCTTCTACTACAGGATCTTTTTCCATTTTGATCTTGCTTGATATATTGTAGTAGGATGCTTCCAACTCCACATCCTTGCGCTTTGAACTTCCTCTTGAGTGGCATAAACTTAAAGTTACTTCCAAGAACTTTGATGATGAAAGATGTGAGGGAGGAAAATTTCTTCTTTAGAAACCATTCTCTTGTTACTTTGATCACAACCTATGTCCTCTCAATAATGTCTCCTGACTCAAAATGCTCCAATTCACTAGTGGAAAAGGATAATCCTTCACCGCTTTGTACTCTCGATCATACAACTTTGCACCATCATCATGAATACATTATTCATACCAATGGTACTTGTAATTATTCTTTTTTCACATGGTCATCCTCATGTAATCTCTTTCCCTGACATTGAAATCATTTGTGCAGTTGGCCCAATAATATTTAACCTGTAGGACATAATGCAACTCTAAGAGATGGAAAGTATCTGGATCAACTTGGATGTCAACATCAGTCCTTAGAGTGTTGAATACAATATAAAGGGATAAAATGCCACTTCCAGGTGTGATGCATCATTGATACTTTTATAGGTGAAGATTCCCAGTGAGATAAGGAAATATATATCCTTCCTTTTCTAGTTTCTGAGATTACGGTACACACATGCAACACTTGTTCTGTATAGCTCAGAATAATAGTGCTATCTAATCAATAAGGTACCGAGGTAGTCTTGGTGGGGTGTGAGTTGCAACCAGAAACTCAAATATATGAAAAATTTTTAATATTAGATGAAGAACGAGCCATATGTCTTGATCAAGGAAAGTAGTTTTTGGTGACATCCTTGATTGAAGGTTTCCCTCCAATCTATCTAATGATGAACATAGTTAAGGGCATCATTCACTTAGGCAAAGTACCGATTGCTTTCTTTCAACACCAACTAGTAGATGACTTGTCGAATGCAAGATATTTGGAACAAATGTTCCATGCAAGAGCTAACCCCTTGGAACAATCTTGATCTCACAAGAAGATAAACTATATAAGATAGTCATGAATAAATTATTTGAGGCTGGGACATAAAGCAACTGGTGGTGTAAGTTATCACTTATTATCTCATCCCCAGTCAATCATTTTATTTCCCTTAAATGATTTTCAATCATGAACAAGTGTCCATCCACTCCTTGAAATGTATTATGTTTTTTTCTCCCATCAACTAACTAAGAAGGGTGATTGCATTCTGAATATTCCTCATCAAACTCACTTCTCGTGAGAGATATTTTAAAACTCTAGAGCGTATTTCTATCCTGAACTTCAACCATGACCATAGTACGAGACCCTGAAAGTAGGAATCTTGTGTTGTTTCATTAATTCATCACCATTTCCTTTCAATATGATAGCCATACATTTCTCACAATTAGGGATTTGCATGGAATATAGAGATGGCCTTAAGGGTGATCACTTCTATAGTTGAGATGTCATAATCCACCCGAAAAGGTTCTTGTCTCTAGGTTTGTAATGGTGAGAGAAAACCAATACTGAACTCATATTCTGCAACAAAGATAATAGATGACCACCCACTACAAATAATCACTCTCATGAATACCTTTTCTTCAATTATGTCCCTTGGGTGGCTGTCAAGCATGTGTGAACTTTGATATTGTTCAAGATCCATGTGGGTGACATCATTTTTCACCCACTTTTGCATGCTCAGAATGAAAGAGCATTGACTAGTTTGACAACCTGTGAACTTTAATTTCATGGCTTCTGAGACACTTTCCTGCACCTAAAAAGGGGGTTGACTATTTTTTAGTAAATAATAAGTTTCCCACCCTTTTCGATTCTGATCACTCAATTTGTCCTTCTAGATGATTTTTTTGTCCACACTTGCTTCCGCTAAAACTGCTATTTGTGAAGACTTACTAAAAATATCAAGTGCATGTGTAGAAAGATTATTATTTTTAGGATACTGGTGTTTTGGCCCTTAGTTTTTCAATGAAATCCATTTTTATGAATATGGGTTTTTCATTTTTGTTGCACCTTTTAATTTTCAACTCAACCCGGTCTCTAGAATGAAATGTTTTTAAAATTAAAAAACAAATTACTAGCAAGGAAACTGAGGTTTCCTTGATGACAAATTTTTTTGGGCCATGTATATGTAAATATTTCACTTGTATTCCCAAGGCACTGTGGAAATATAGGATGATTGTACAAAAATATCTATGTTAATTTGTGCACCATTTTTTTAGATATGAACAATCTTCTCCTCACAGGTTATGGACATTTTTTAGGAGGAAAATATTTCTTGGAGTCTTCAAAAATCCATAAAAAAAAAATTTTATACCTTTTTTAGGATATGTAAGATCATTTAGGGAAATGTACGGAGGAGTGAAAATCGTGAAAAGGAATAATTCTATAAAAAAATGTAGCTAAAGTTTTGGGAGCGAATGGAAGAATGCGGGGGGGTTGAGCGAAAAAATGACTAAGTCTTGTATTTTATAATATTTAGAAACATTAAGAGGGAGGGGTGATTTTTTTGATCCCATTATCCCCTTGGGATGGGACAATGAGTGCACAAAAATGTTCCTTTAATGTATCTTGACACTTGTCACTCATTTACTGATTGAGAGAAAAGGAGGGGGGAGCTAAAAATGAGCACGCTAGAGGCACTAGTTTTGGGTTGTATGTGAAACTAGAAGGAAACCAAGGGGGAGGGTCCTTTTTTCCCCCCATTTTCCCCTTGGGATGGGAGAATGGATGTAAAAAAAAATTCCTTATCCTACCAATGACACTTTTCATTCATGTGTGTGATGAGGAGGGGGCTAGTCAAGTTGGTCAAAAGGGCTAATCATGATTGTTAGGGTCACATGGAATGGCCGACATGCCGAAAGGGGGAAGGGAAAAAAATTTGTCCCTCTTTTCTCCATGGAAATGGAGAATTAGAAAAAAAGTCTCCTTAACCTCAAATTGCAACATGGCACCCAAAAAATTTGATTAAGTATCGAATGCATACCTTGGGCGACAAATTGAAATGACCATAACTTGATCTCCTGGATGAATTTTTTCATGCTTATTTATATTAAATTTCATTCAAAAATAATTTTTAGAATTATTAAATGAATATCATGGCTTTATTCTGACTAAAAACCTTCAAAATCCTCCTTGTTTCTCGAGGCCGCTAGTTATGTTTGGAAATAATGAGTTGCCTAGAAACATGCATGGGGTTTCTGATATATATTATTTTACCACCATGTATGAGAATGAAAATAATTTCCATTGATATATTTTTTGGGTGAAAATTCATCCTGGAGATCCCAAAATCACCTTTTGAAGTTCAAGTAATCTTTCTTGATGCAAGCTTCTTCAGCCTCAAAAACCTACTTTTGATGAACTGGATCTTGCACCTTAGAATATTTCCAGAATCCTCCTAAATTAGTTGTAATATGATCCTGGATATTAAATACACGTCCTTGATTAATTTATTCCCTTGACACAACTCCAACGATTGTGAACATGTCTTAAAAAGGCTGATGGTAGCCCTTCCTAAAATTGTTTAAAAACCCACTTTTGAGATATTGCACTTGAAGTAATTGAATAATTTTTTTATTCCTAAATCACCTATAGGGAAAGATAACACACACATATAAATAATTATAAGGATAGGGTAGGACTGATATGGGGAATACGTTGGCCTAGGAGGGTTTTTGCTAAGGGATACAATAGAAATTTTTCGATACTAGGGTATGGTTGTCCTGTTTTGAAGTGAATTTTGTCATGCAAAAACACAGGAAAAAACTTAATTAGTATACTAAAGTGATATGATTTTCCAAATTGGATGGTCTCCCAGATACATCCTTACCTTTACCGTGAAATTTCATCAAGGATCGAGATGAGCTATATTTTTCTCTATGAGTAAACAAGTTGAATCTGTTGAGCCCTCTTCTATTCAGTAAACCCTACAGTCCAAATCTTGGTGATATCATAGATGTTGAATATCAACATGTGATGAAAAATTATATATATTAACTTGTTAAACTTCCTCCAGGGAATAAATACATTAGAATTAGATAGATCTTCAAGACAAAGTACTAAGTATATGGCACTATTGAAAAACGCAAGGCAAGGAAGATAGTAAAGGGGTATGCTTAGAAATAAGGCATTGATTATGAGGACACTTTTTATCTCACATATAAGATAAAAAATATTAAGATTATTTTTTCTCTAGGTACATAGTTTGGTTGGAAATTCCACCAAATGGATTTGAAAAGTGTCTTTCTCAATGGAGATTTATAGGATAAAGTATACATAACTCAACGAGAATGTTTTCTTCATTCCTAAAAAATGAAGAAAAGGTATGTAGACTCATGAAATGTCTATATGGTTTCAAATAGGCTCCATGGGCTTGGTACATCAAGATAGATGAGCATATAAATCATCATGGATCACAAAGGAATCCTTATGACCCCAATCTATAAATCAAATAGAAAGGGAATACTGTGGTTTTTATTGTATATATTGATTATCTAGTAATCACTAGAAATTCAGTAAAGATGATTGATGCCACCAAGAAACATATTAATCGATTATTTCACATGAATAATTGAAGTCTTTTCCTCTATTTCCTTCTCTTGGAAATATGACAAAATGAGAATCAATTTTTTGTATCTCGGTTGAAATATTCATAGAACATGCTCGATAAATTTTAGATAATGGATTGTAATCCTATTTCCACACCTATGGAGATAATAATCCATTTGTATCGTACAGATTCATCACCACAAGTGAATGAAACTCTCTATCAAAAATTGATTATAAGTCTCATTTACTTGACCTACACTAAGCTGAGAACCAACTATGTTTTTATCTATCTTTCATATTTCATGTAGTAACTAAGGACATGTCAATAGAAAGAAACAAAGTATAGTTTTAGGTACATTAAATAAATCATGGATTTTGGCATAGAAAACCATAATTTTGTTAAATTTGGACATTTTACAATATAGATTAAATACCGAAATCAACTATATTAGTTTTTCTTATACCAAATATTGGAATTTGATTTTTCTATTATTGGAATCCAAAAAGAGATTTTTGGAATTTGATCTGGCTATTATCGGAATCCAGAAAAGGATTTTTTGGAATTATATATCATGTATTATGGATTTCCATTTTAGGAGTTTACAATTTTATAGTGAGATTAAGAAATATTTATTGGGACAATAAATACAATTATAACATTATAATGCATAAAAAATACTTATAATATCCATTCTCATACAAACAAAATTTTTATCTTGTATTGAATGGGCATATTTCCATTCTCATACAAACACACATTTATATCTTGTATTGAATGGGCATATGCCCATTCTCATATAAGAATAATAGAAGAAAAATAAACTCAATATAGAAAAGAAAGGAAAATTTAGATGTGATTTATCTTAGCTATGTGGTAGTACACATTTGTGTTAGGTAATAAGGGATAAAATATGTGGAATAATCCCTCACAAAATCGCAACAGTAGAAACTAATATGCAAAAATTATTACAGATCTCAAATAAAATTGCAGAATAAAAATAACACAACACAAAGAGACAGTATTTAACGTGGTTCACCAAATTTGGGCTACGTCCACCAAGAATCACTTGCTCAGATTTTATTACAAGCCACTACTCTCTCAATACAATACCCATATCCATTTGGAGCTATGCTCAACAAACTCTACAGAATTCACACCCCGAATTCAAAACACAACTGCAATACATTTTCTTGTACATCTATCATATGCATAAGACCATATAAATAGATAACTGCTTAAGCAGTTTCACAAAACCGTGGGTATCAAAACCATGGGAAAAATCCGTCCCATAAACCTATGGGTCAAAAAACTCGCCCATATGAGAAAAGCACGTTTCCCGATATGTCGAGAGCATTTTTCGAGGCCAAAAAATTTTACGCCTAAATTTTTTTTTTTCAAGGGCTGCACCCCCAAACCCCGGTGAGGATACATAAAAAGTGTATAGTACTCTTAGTGTACAATCTTCAACACTTTCACACATGAAAATAGGCTCCACAACCTAACAATCTCCCACTTGGAGACTAGTTTTCCTCTGAGCAAGCTTCTCAACCCTTCACTAGTTTCTGTGAAGACCAACCAAAGCTGAACACAACTTTAGTTTTTCCCTTGTGACCACCTTGGTCATCATGTCTGCAGGATTCTGACTAGTATGAATCTTCTCCAACTTTAACTTCTCTTCCTCCAAAGCTGTCCTGATGAAATGGTACCTTAACTGTATATGCTTTGTCCTAGAGTGGAAAGCAGAGTTCTTAGCTAGGTGTATAGCACTCTGACTATCACTATGCAGCTTACTTTCCTCCTACTTATGCCCCAACTCCTCAAGCAATTGTTGTAACCAAATCATCTCTTTGCTTGCCTCTGTGGTAGCAACATACTCAGCCTCTGTGGTTAACAAAGCCACCGACTTCTGTAGTCGTGAAATCCAGCTCACTGCTGTCCCACCTACAGTGTAAATATAACTTGTCGTGCTCCTCCTGCTGTCTACATCTCCAGCCATATCTGAATCTACATAACCACGTAAAGTGGTGTTTGATCCACTGTAGCACAAAATTGTCCCCATGGTCCCTCTCAAATACCGAAGGATCCACTTTACTGCTTGCCAATGCTCTTTACCTGGATCACTCATAAATCTACTCACAGCTCCCACTGCATGGGCAATATTAGGCCTAGTGCATACCATAGCATACATCAAACTGCCAACTGCTGATGAGTAAGGTACCTTGGACATCTGGTTTCTTTCCTGCTCTATCATGGGACACTGCTCCTTTGATAACTTGAAATGCCCTGCCAAAGGAGTCCCAACCGGTTTAGCATCCTACATATTAAACCTCTCCAAGACCTTCTTAATGTACTCTTCCTGAGATAAAGTCAGCTTTCGTTCCTTCCTATCCCGAGATATCCTCATACCAAGGATTTGTTTGGCTGCACCCAAATCCTTCATATAAAATGATTCACTTAGCTGCTTCTTGAGTACTTTTATTTCCTGCATGTTTTTACCTGCAACCAGCATGCCATCAACATACAAACACAGGATAATATAACTTCCATCCTCAAATTTCTTTGTATACACACAATGGTCAGAATGACATCTGATATAACCTTGCTCCATCATGAAGCTATCAAATTTCTTATACCATTGACGTGGAGCTTGTTTCAGGCCATACAAGCTCTTCTTCAGTTTGCACACCATCTCCTCTTTACCTTTGACTTCATATCCTTCTGGCTGCTGCATATATAGCTCCTCCTCCAAATTGCCATGGAGAAATGTAGTCTTTACATCTAACTGTTCTAAGTGCAAGTCTTCTGCTGCCACTATTCCAAGAACAGTTCTAATAGAAGTCATTTTTACTACAGGAGAAAAAATCTCATCAAAATCTATACCTTTTTTCTGTGCAAACCCCTTGACCACCAACGGGCCTTGTATCTTTTCTTGCCTCCTTCTTCCTCTTTGACTCTAAACACCCACTTATTCTGTAATGCTCTTTTTCCTTCGGGTAGCTTTACCAAATCCCATGTCTGGTTCTCCATGAGAGCCTTATGCTCCTCATCCATGGCTTGCTCCCACTTCTTCCTGGCATCTACCTGCATTGCTTCATCAAAGCTCTCTGGTTCTCCACTATCAGTGAGTAATAAATAATAAAGAGAAGGAGAAAACCGTTCAGGTTCTTTTCTTACCCTAAAAGACCTCCTCAACGTAGGAGTTTGGGGTTCCTGTTGACTAGGTTCCTAAACTGATTCATGGGTCACTATTCCATCTGGAAGATCCTCTACCACTGCATATTCTTTCTTGGATTCTTCCCTATTTTCCTGCAACTGTTGCTTATACATGACTTTCTCATTAAAGACCACATCCCTAGACCGAATGATTTTCTTGTCCTTAATACTCCAACATTTAAACCCAAAGTCATCACCACCATAACCAATGAAAGTACATTTTTCTGATTTAGCCTCTAGCTTGGTCCTATCATCCTTGTCTATATGAACAAACACTTCACATCCAAAGACTCTAAGAAATGAATAATCAACTTTCTTACCATACCATGCCTCCTCAGGTATGCCTCCATCCAAGGCACTTGAGGGTCCTCTGTTTATCAAGTACACAGTTGTGCTCACCGCTTCTGCCCAAAAAGAAAGAGGCAGTCCTGCATGTAACCTCATGCTCCTAGCACGTTCCATTATTGTTCTGTTCATCCTTTCTGATACCCCATTCTACTGTGGAGTTCCTGGAACCATCTTTTGCCTGCGGATTCCATTCTTAGAACAATAATCATTAAATTCATTGCTGCAATACTCCCCTCCATTATCTGACCTGAGACATTTTAGCTTAAGACCTGTTTCATTCTCTACCAAGGCTTTCCATTTAACAAAAGTGTCAAATACATCAGATTTGTTTCTAATACAATAAACCCAAACTTTCCTTGTTGCATCATCAATAAAAGTAACATAATAACTTGAACCCCCAAGAGATGATACCTGAGCTGGCCCCCACACATCAGAATGCACCAGCTCTAACTTACTCTCTTTCTTTGTAGGTCCAACCTTGAGAAACCTTACTCGCTTCTGTTTCCCATATATGCAGTTCTCACAGAAATTGAAACCTGTTTCTGTATATCCAGGAAAATTCTTCTTTATGATGTTCATGCCCTTATGGCTCATATGACCGAGCCTATAGTGCCATAATGTTGTATCTGCATCTGAAGCCACAAGATTACAATCATTAGTACTATCAGTGGTTAAATACAAGGTTCCAACCTTCTTACCTCTTGCCACCACAAGAGCACCCTTGGTAACCTTCCAAGAGTCTGCTGTAAATATCACAGTACAACCATCACTTCCCAACTGCCCTGCCGATATCAAATTTCATCTTAATGTAGGCACATGTCTGACATCCTTCAATAGCCAAGTATTCCCATTCTGCATCTTAACCTGAACAGAACCTTTTCCAACTATGCTGCAAGGCTCATCATCACCAAGAAAAACATGCCCAAAATCTCCTTGAACATAATCAACAAAATAATGCCTATGTGGAGAAGCATGGAAAGAAGCCCCTGAATCTAAAACCCAAGATTCAGTAATATTGTGCAAAGAAAGAATCAAAGCATCCTGACATACATTACCCGTTGCCACATTTGCCTCCTTGTTTTCTTCTTGTTGTTTCTTCTTATCCCGAAGCTCCCAACAGTCCTTCTTTGCATGCCCAGGCTTTCCACAATTCCAGCATACAATCTTGTTCTTGGATTTTGACCTTGCCCGATCTTTTGATTTTCCACGGTTTCCTCTATTCTTCTGTCTCCCTCTAGTTTCCACTGTCAAAGCATTCCCTGAAGTAGAAGATTCCCCAGAGCTTTTTCTTCACATTTCCTCGCTTAGAATCACCCCTACAACATCCTCAAACTTCAACTTCGAGTTAGCTGGAACTGAGTTACTTACCACCATTACCAGGCTATTCCAACTCTCAGGTAAAGAGCACAGAATTAATAAAGCCCTAACTTCTTCATCAAATTCTATTGTAACCGAAGCTAGCATATTCACTACCATATTGAAATCATTTAAATGATCTGCTACTGAACTATTCTCAGACATCTTCATATTAAACAACTTTTTCATTAAAAATATCTTATTAGAGGCAGAGGGTTTTTCATACAACTTCCCTAATGCATCCATTAGATCTTTTGTAGTCTTTTCCTTTGAAACATTAAATAATACCGAAGATGCAAGACTCAGCCGGATCGTTCCAAGTGCCTTCCGATCCAACAAATCCCATTCCGCATCTGTCATACTCGAGGGTTTGTTCACCTTCTCAGACAACGGAGTATAAAGATCCTTCTGATAAAGGTAATCTTCCATCTGCATCTTCCAAAGACTGAAATTCTGCCCGTTGAATTTATCAACCCTAGATCTTCCTTCATCTGCCATAGCTCCCACTCAAGCTAAAAACTTTCCCTGCGATTCAACACTTCAGCAAACCAAACCAGGCTCTGATACCAATTGTTAGGAAATAAGGGATAAAATATGCGGAATAATCCCTCACAAAATCGCAACAGTAGAAACTAATATGCAGAAATTATTACAGATCTCAAATAAAATTGTAGAATAAAATAACACAACACAAAGAGACAGTATTTAACGTGGTTCACCCAATTTGGGCTACGTCCACCAAGAATCACTTGCTCAGATTTTATTACAAGCCACCGCTCTCTCAATACAATACCCAGATCCGTTTGGAGCTATGCTCAACAAACTCTACAGAATTCACAGCCGAATTCAAAACACATCTGCAATACATTTGCTTGTACATCTATCATATGCATAAGACCATATAAATAGACAACTGCTTAAGCAGTTTTACAAAACCGTGGGTATCAAAACCATGGGCAAAACCCGTCCCATAAACCTATGGGTCAAAAAACTCGCCCATATGAGAAAAGCACGTTTCCCGATATGTCGAGTGCATTTTTCGAGGCCAAAAAATTTTACGCCTAAAAAAAAAAATTCGGGGGCTCCGCCCCCAAACCCCAACAAGTATACATGAAAAGTGTACAGTACTCTTAGTGTACAATCTTCAACACTTTCACACATGAAAACAGGTTCCATAACCTAACAATTTGAATGTTGTATATTTTACATATTTTGATCATATATATTTTTGACAAATTTTTAATTATAGCGTGGATTTATTTACATAGAATGAAGGAAGGAAATCCTTAATACATATGACAATATTTACAACATACAACAACAATACAAGTAACAACAACAGAATTGTTAAGAGAAATGCATAGTCTATAACAAAAGGGTTACTTTCCTTTCCTAGTCACCACGCTTCAATTTTAATCATATTGTTACTTGTCCACTCAGATAGAATGAAATGTGAAGAACTTAAAAATTGTAATAAACACATTTTGAGCACTACATACTAATAACCATCAATAACATTACTTCAAATGGAAAATGGGAAAAAGAATTAGAAAAATGTAATAAACACAATTATATATATTTATTTGTTCCATTGTTGATTGAAATAGAGAACATCCCTTTAAGATGTCTCTTACATCATCCGCAGCCCCTACCAAGAATAATTTTGTAAACAACGATGAAATAATCCACTTATTACTTTTAAATTCTTTATCAGAAACCTTTGGAGACACCAAAAAAAATTCTTCAGGAACTCCTTTGTTGATTACATTAACTACAACCGTAGTTTCAAATTTGTATGGAAATTCTGGTGTTTTCCAATTTGTCTCCCTCTTTTTTGCAATGATCCATACCACAACAAAACAAAGAATGCACGTCCAATTTAGTTTTTCGATATTGGCATCTGTATCTAATGTAGACAATGAGAATGCAATTTGATAAAGCTCTTTAGATACAGAAGTTAGAAATTTGGAAATAGACATTCATTATTAAACTTCATTATTAGCTTGTATGTGTTTCAAATGCTATAATAATATTTCACAAAAATATTGTTACCTATTTCTTTACAAATATTTGTTAGTTGTAGATTTTCTATATTTTCTCTAGTTGCATCTCCACATAAAAATTAAAAGTAGGATATATTTATCGAATTAATTCCAACTAATATTGACAAATGAAAAGGTTTAATATTTTTACCTATTTCTTTACATATATTTTTTGGATATTCTCCATCTATATTTGCATATAAAAATTGAAATTAATGTATATTTATTAAATCGATTCAAACTAATATTGACAAGTAAAAAATAATAGTAAATTTTAAAAAATACTTGATAACTTGTCATGAGCTCCCAAATATGCATACAGGGGACACATATGAGTTGCATCTCTCTATCATGTCCTCCCAAATATGCATTGATCTTGATCATTTGAAAGATTGTTCAAAGATGAAAACTCTAATTTCATTTAGTTTGATAATATCTAAAGGCTCTGAATGTTTCCAATCTCGATCCATTATTGCATCTTCCACCTCCATACCAGTTGAATTATGAACACCATATATGGAAAAAATAACTGACATCCCTTGAAATGCATTTTATGAATTTATAATTCATAATTGTTTATAATTGTATAATATTGGTTGGACTATCCCTGATAGAGAAAATTGATGCACTACATACCCTCTAGAGGGATCCAACCTTATGTAGTTCTCATTATATATATATATATTATATCACATAATATTAAAAATAATCTATTTAAAAACATTATCCTTTTTAGGAAACATAAAAGAAGAATAGATATTTTTAATGGTCATATGTCGATTCTGATATAAGAATCTTGCAAATAGAACTTTGTTGGATATGTGCATTGTTACAACACATAATCAAAGGTTTTGGACAACTCCAATAAGTTTTCATATGAGGCATACGAACATTGGCTATACAAACAAACATTTTTTGTTTTTAAGTAATTAATAATTGTATTATACTAGCTGGACTATCCCTGGTAGAGCCAAGTGTTATACTACATACCCCCAAGCAAGATCAAGCCTCATGTAGTTCTCATATCAATATATATATATCCATTCTCATGTACTTTATTTTATATAGATGTTAGAAGAAGAATAAAGATAAATTTAATTCTATGTAGTTTTTTTATATAACTAATAGATGGAAAATCAAGATTTGTTTTTGGGCATCCATTGTATGTTTCCCATAAATAATATAGAAATGATGGGAAACATACAATGTAATCCCAAAAATAAATAACACCAATAAATTTTTTAAAAAGGAAGTAAAATTACATGTTGTTGAAATGGTACAGGGTTGCATACCATAAAGTGGATAAGGAAACAAACACTTGCTAAATCAAGTGATTTGTATTGGTATTTTACAGGAGCTACATGGCAACGAACAATATCAATCTTGAATGAATTTTCATCAAATAAAAAAAGATGAATCTTTTCATCAATTTATAGCTTGTTTTAATAATAATTTCTCTTTTACGGATTCTGAAATGTCTTTTCCAACATCGATAATTTTTTTCTTTTGAGCATGGTAAACATATTTTTGTCTTCTGAGCATGGTAAAAAAATTTGAATGTAATTTTCATTGACCCAGTTACTTATCCATATTCATGCAGTGGGAAACAAATGGAAAAAATGATCCTCATGTAGTTCTATTATTTTGTTTATAATTGTTACTATGGTTTTGGCTAGAATAACCTTGGTGGAGCCAAGTGCAGACACCACTAAGTGATGCACTACATACCCTCAAGAAGAATCAAGCCTTATGTATTTCTGTTATTTAGTTTTATAATGGGTGGGACATATTGAACTCAATCATTCTAGCCGGACTAAGAATTGTGTGTTTTGTATTTAATTGTCTCGTTTTGGCTGCTATTATTTATTTTTTTAATACAATTTAATTATTAATTAAAGGTAATTATTTTGAAACATGTCTTCCATTACAAATTGAGAAGCAGCCCATTATAAAAAAAAGTAATCTTCATCTTCATGGCAAGCCCATTCGAAATGGGAAGATGCTCATTCTCGTATAGAAAACGTAGAAGAAGAGACAAAATAAGAGTAGATATTTAGAATGGACATATGTCCACTCTCAAATAATAATCATAGAAGAATTGCGGGAATTTTTTATCTCATATAAAACATAGAAAAACAACAGATGTTTAGAAGAGGCATATGGAAGATAGATATTACTTTGTTTTAGAATTGGGAAAATGCCCATTTAACATATAGAAATCATGAAAGAAGAATGAATCATAGAAGAAGAATTTACTTTTTTTAAATTGAAGATAAGTTTCATATATACTTCTAACTCTTCTCTGTTAATTTATTATGAGATGAAGAATATCATCTAGATTTCTTTCTTTTGTATTTTGGTCTAGGTGTAAACATAATGCCATATTTTAGATCTTTTGTATTATTGATATGTGTTTTAAGAATATCACTTCAATCTTTTGTAATAGTTGTAGAATATTATCCTCCATAGTTATGAAAGGATGCATCTAAATATGACCATTTCTTACATGTTATAGAGTCTCAACAAGATCATTCCTTTGCAAAAAAATGTATAACTACACAGACAAAATGGGAAATCATTCAATGTAGGTGAATCATGTCCATGTGTGTATATATATATATATATATATAATTATATGTATTTTTACAAAATACAGGAAGCCCAAAGCACAAGTACCTAGGCAGGGTTTTTTATTTTTCAAGCTGGGTGGCCCTGTTATGCAGGCCTAGATGGGTGGGCGAGCTCACCTGCTGAGCTAAGCAATATTGAAGGATGTATCTAATGAGAAAATTATTTTTCTCATAATTGGAATCATAAAAGAAGAACATAGATAAAATGTAGGCTATTTTATTATGGATAGTTGCCCATTGGTTACCACCTTTGATTAATTGAAGGTACTTGTTTTTTAAACACGTCTTCGAGCACCTGTTGGATGCAAATTGGAAAAATTAATGGAAAATAATTCTTCTGTGGCATGTTATATATAATTATAGTGGTTACTATTTTCGACGATGGTAGAGATCTTAGGAATTGCAAGGTTAATCATGGTCAATGAAGCTATCTCTTTCTTGTTCATCCCTTTTGTTTTCTTTTTCATCGATTTTCCACTTTTTGGCTACCTGTATTTCATAAAAATATAGATAATTATTTATATATATATACATGGATTGAATGATTTCCCGTTTTCTCTTTGTAGTTAACCATTCAAGAGGGGGTGCAAGGAAAATAATATTTTAAATGTTTACTAATAAATATTATAAAAGCATGAAATACATCTTAGGAAAATTATGGCTTGTGCCAAAAATTTTATAAAAAATATTTCTTTTTAATATAAACCATTATATTTAATTATAAGACCAAGTAATTGTTAAAGGTGCAAAGTGGACATAGATTATTCAAATTTTCTGTGTTGAATTATTATGAGATGAAGAATATCATTTGGTTTTCTTTCCCTTATATTTTTTTATTGGTTTAAAGATAATACCCTTTTTTATCTTCTTTACTTTTTGATTTGGGTATTAAGAATATCATTTCAATGTTTTGTGAGACATTCATAGTTGTCAACCTAATCTTAGTTGCTAATATGGGGAGTTACTTCTTTTTTAAATTGAAGATAAGTTTTAGAGATAATTCTAATTGTTCTCTGTTGTATTATGAGTCTTTAGGTACAAAGATACATTGTAATGCCCTATTTTATAGCTTTTGTATTTTTGATATGGGTTTTAAAAGTATCACTTCAAAATTTTGTAATACTTGCATAGTTTTTATCCTCCATAGTTATAAAAGATTGCATCTAAATATGACCATTTATTACATGTTTCATAGTCTCAACATAATCACATTCCCTTGTAAAAAATGTATATGATTCTCCTTCTTGGTACTACGAGGAGTTACCTAAGAAATCCACTATCAATCCTTCATGCTAACATGGAGAGTCATCTATTTTTTTTTACCAAAGTACAAAGTGAGCTTACCACTTGGGAGGCATTACTTGGTTTCCAAAGTGGGTGTGACAGTTGATCAAAAAATAAATGATAATTCTATAATTCTTCTTTCATCCATAAAATGATATTTTTTGTTCATGATCGATGTTCATCAAGGTTAGATAATATTAATAAAAGTAAATCATTTTATCGCGATGGTGAATCATTTGCAAATAAGTCTTGCATCAATGGTGAATCATGTCAAGTAAGGCATTTTATCCTGATGGTGAATCATTTGCTACTTTTCCTTGCATCAACGATGAATCATGTCACATTTGTTATCCTAGATATCATATGTTTCTCTTTTCATTGTTGAATAATTTACCACATACGCAAGGCCAAGGTACACATGGTTTATCCTTCAAGATTAAATGTTTCACTTCCATTACTATGATCTTACCTTGATGAACAAAAAACTTCTATTATATAGTATTGGGTATTAGAATATTTGCAATGGGCACAAGATAAATATTAATTCTAAATATTCTTAAACAAACTTCTTCTTTTATTCATACATGAGAAGGGGCATCTACCGATTCAATACAAGTAAATATTGAACTTAAATAATTTTTAGACCTCTATAAAGGATGTGAGAATGAGAAGTTAGTTTGTAAAAGAAATTAATCATTTTAATACCTTTGTATAGGCTGTGAGAACTTATACCTCTATAAAAGTTGTGAGAATGGAAAACTTATGAAACATTAAATCATTTTTGATAATTTTTTTAATAAAAAATATTGATCTCATGTTATGTTTCATATCAATCCATATTTTTAAAAATGGTTTTCCACTATGACGGGAATTAGTCATATTGTGACACCACCAAACATTTATATCATTTTGGCTGGACTAACCCTGGCAAAGACTAGTTGTGATTCCGCTAAGTACTTCATTAGATACCCTGGAGGGGGATCAAACCTTATATATCTCTACTATTTTTATTTAGAAAGGGCATCTTGGCTCCGCCAAGTGCTGCACTACATACCCTTAGGTAGATGCCCATTCTTAATCATTTGATTAAGAAATGGAAGATGCCTAATCTCTACTCATTTTCATACAAGAATTTTTCCATCCTGTGACAAACAAAAATTTATTTTTGGGTTGTTACCCATTTTTCATTGAAGGAAGAACATTACAATCGAAGGAGGACCATATTAGAAGAATAATACTGCAAAAATATCCTAAAAACCTTTATAGAGCTAGTAATTATATCATATTGGTTGGACTATCCTTGGTAGAGCCTAGTGCTACTTTACATACCATTAAAGGGGGATAAAGCCTCTATATCTAATTATTGTTTACTCTTTTACTTTTGGGATCTCTTTCTTTTCATGAAGAATATCAAGGAAATTTCCTAGAGACAACAATGAATATTTTTAACCCTTATCAATGTGAAGAATAATATCTGGTTTTACTTCAAAAGAAAAATGAGGCCCAACCCACTTCATCTTCATGTCATGAATATAATTGTATCATTTTGGTTGGACTATCATTGGTGGAGCCAAGTTCTACCTTTACCAAGTGATGCACTACATACTCTCAAGAGGGATCAAGCCTTATGTAGTTCTATAGTTATGTTTTAAGAATAATTATATTTATGGGCATTCATCCATCCTTGAAAAAAAAACATTTACTGTTGGGTTTTTCCCCATAATTTTCATGAAAGAAGGATGATTCCAATGGAAGGAAACATTTTTATAGCCTTTATAGCGTTAATACTTGTATCATATTGGCTGCACTATCCCTGGTGGATAGCCCCTATGCTCTCTCTCTCTCTCTCTCTCTCTCTCTCTCTCTCTCTCTCTCTCTCTTCATGAAAAACAAAAATGAATATTTCTAACTCTTCTCAATGTCAAGAATAACATCTTCTTTTCCTTACATTGAAAAAAATATGGGGAACAATCCACTTCATGTTCATGTCTTATCCATTCGAGTAGACATATTCCCATATGTAGTTTTCCTTATGCCTATTTTTCTTTATGATTCATACTATTAGAATGGGCATATGTAATTTGGCTTATGTTTATTTGTCTTTGTGATTCATGTTGCTCAATTCCACATCCCTTGAAAAAGTGATAGAATTGGTGGATATTCACAGGAAAATTTGGAGAAATTGTGGAGTCTTTGAGCATAATGTGGATGGAGGAAAATTACCACGAAGGATCTATGCAAAACCGCGATAAGAAGAAATTTCTGTGAAATGAAGAAAAGACTCTCTAGGTGGATATTCAAAGCCACACTACTATAAATAGTACCATGGGATGAGACACCAATGAAATGTGGGATATGGGTCACAAGGAAGCAAGTAACATCATTGGGGAAAGCCATGGAAGGTTTTTGTTATCCAAAATGAGCCCCTGCTTATTTTGGCTAACTTGCCTTCATTCTTTCCTTCCTTGTGCTTCAACTTCAATTTTCACACATTGTAAGCACTAAAAACATTTTGGAAATCGATTCATCAAATAGGATTTTTCTTCCCCTTTCTAGAAAGGTAAAGAATTCCTCCTAACTCGTTGTATTTTTTGAGTTATGTCTCGACGGAGTTTGGAGGGGAAATTTTCCTAAGGCGGGCCTGCAGAGCTTAGGAGAGTTTTGTGCCAAAGAGGCTTGGGCCGGTGGAGTGGAGGAAGAAATTGAGAACTTAGAGATTTTTGGGCTAAAAGCACAAAATTCATTTGCGCGCCCGCGAGCCCGCAAAGGAGAATGGATAAAAGTTGGTTAAGGCCTCGCACCAATCATAATGTGCTACGTGTTCAAGTCAGCAGCGGGATTCAGGGGGTCGGAAGGATTTTTTGTTTTTTGCCAAAACCATAAAAGTGCAAAGGTGAAAAGTTGGACCGCATTTCCATAACCAATCAGAAGGTGCCACATGTCCACATCAGCAGTGAAGGTCGGGCCGGCGGGGGACCTTGGGAAAATTTTCCCTTTATGGGCAAAAGGGGCATAATGTTATTTTAAAGGCTGCAGACCAATTAGAAAGTGCCACATGTCATTGGAACGGTGGGGACACAGAGGATTTTTGGAAAATTTTCTAATTTCACGAAAAGGGGAAAAAGGTTAAATTTTGGCCCGCAGACCTGATTTTTGCCCTAATTTTGCCCTATTTTTCCCTAAATCTTCAGAGGGCCATATCTTTCAATCCAAAGCTCAGATTTTCATGATTTTGGTATCAATGGAAAGATGTTGAAATATTCTACATGATGGACACTTCACTTTTAAATTTTGATGGATTTTTGTAGGAGAAAAATTGGAAAATGTCTCTGGTATGGAAAAATTACAGAAAATGACCCCAACCACCAAAATTAATGAAGTATGGGCCTCTTTCTTGCTCTACAAAGCAATGTACGATGAAGTATGGGATTTTTCATGGAAACCCATCATTTTGTAGGCTAATTAAATGGATCTGTCAGTGGTTGGATTTTTCAAATTAATTTACCTGAGTTTTCTCATTTCCTTCATTCTGTTTGAGCGATAAAATCTAGTTTTTGGCTCATTTCTAAAAAGGTTGTTCATCCTTCTTCTCTGTCTCTCCCTTATTTTCTTCCCTAGGGTCAAAAATGGAGTTTGAACCTCCTCCCATGATCTGTAATGGAATTTTTTCCTCTTACCTGTGAAATGATGCACTGTGTAAATTCTAAGCAATAAAAAATGTGTTTTTGTGATGCATTTATCCATCCTTGGCTCATTTTCTTTGTTGTTTTCCTTACCTCTCTTCATTACAGGGTATTTGTGTATGTTTTGATGTTCATTGCAAGTTTTGGAGCTGTGTTCATGGAGTTTTGGAACATTTTTTTATGTGAAATCCATCTATGGTCTGTGATGCACTTGTCTATCCTTTCCATTGCTCATCTCTTCTTGTTCCGTGGCAGTTTTGATAGATAATCAACACTTTCCTTCTCTGGTGTATCACCATTTTAGTGTAGGCTCTATTTTTCCTTGTTTTCTTCCTCTCCTTATCCCCTTAGAAGTTATATTAGGTTAGATTAGCTTGCCTGGACTGGAATAGCTTGTGGTAAGTAGTTTAGGAAGAGGAACCATCCTTCTCTGGATAGCTTTCCCCATTTGCAAAGGTCCCACACTTTGGGAAAGTTCAATGTTGTGCAATCACACCAATGAATTTGCCTTAGAAAATTAGATCCATAACTCATTTCGGGGTGTTGTGATTTTACACTAACAGTTTTCAAAAGTCGCATAGACCTAAGGTTCTACAATACAAGGGAAAGATCTGCAAATGTCAAATAGCCACATAAGACTATGTGGAGAAGCCACGTAATAAAGTAAAATGGTGATTCTTAACGAAAATCAGAAATTGACCAACCTTCGATTCAGTTATCAAAACTTAGCAAATTCAATAAGATTTTATTGTTTTCTATGTGATCAAATCTGATTTCATAAGTCAAATCAAGGCAAATGGGAAAGAGTCAAGTAAAATTCTCCAGCAAGTAAAAAGTGCAGTTCTAGGTAGTACAACTAGCAGTATTAAATGCAATATGGGCACTCGGTTGAAGAAGGCGTGTAAAAGTGGATAAACAGAGTGAATCCATATTCCCTAAGAGAAATTAATGAAGGTGGTTGGGATTGGTCCAGGAATTTGAATTTCCCTCTAATTTCTTCTCTTTTTCCTTTCCATGATTTTTCTATATATTGTAGAGAAATGCACATTCTTATGCGTTGGATACTCTTAGAATTTGGGCATATTGTAATATAAGGATTCTCTCATGTGTTGTGTGTATGTCCTAAGGGTCACATGCCTTGGATTTTGATTCAGTGAATGCTCTCATCTTCCTCTTTCGATTGTAATAGTTCGTACATAATTTAAGTAAATTAAATTTAATCTTGTGTCTTGTTCTACCCTTGTTCTTATTTTATTGTATTCCTTTCCTTTCTTTCATTCACAAGTGTGTTGTATGTTTCATTTTATGAATCTTTTTCTTTTTTGTATCATAAAAGTGGATTATGAGAGTGATTTTGATCTTTGTCTCATATCCAATCCTCTTCATTATCATTGCATTCCCTTTCCCCTTATCTAAATACATTCATACCCTTATTTTAGTGTGTTATCACCTCTGCAGATTAGGATTTATATTTATGCATATCTCTCTCACCTTGGTCTCTTGGGAAGTTAGAGTAGGATTAGATAGTTGCATTTCAATTTCTAGGAGTATTTTTAGCATTAGAGGTAAGTTGAGAAAGATGACCTTCCCTTGAGGTATTTCTCAGTTCAAGTTCCACAATTTGGAGGTAGTCCCATGTTGCCTCAAAATATCGAGTTGTCTATGACTTGGGGAAGGGTCAAATTTTGATCTCCAACAGTTTTGGCATTCTCGGTGGGACAAAAGAAGTCAAAATATTTCCAGATTTATCAAGTTGAGGTGTGTGCTTGATAAAATTCCATCCTTTCAGAGGTTTTATGATAACACATCTCGTGACTCTAAGCAGTAAATATACTAGTTTCAACAGTTCAAGTGTCCTTGATTCATGAGAAGGATCCAAACAAGGTCTAGGACAAGACAAGAAGGCATATTTGAGTATTTGCAACTATCTCTAGGTAGAGGATGAAGAGGCAGATAGATTTAAATATCTCCATCTCCACCAAATAGAACTCTCTCAATACCTCCACATGACAGGCCCTTCTTGCAATCAACAAGAGTTCTTTGACCTATCATAATGTCTCATAAAATTCCACCACCTCAAAATCCATTTGTGAGCTTCACAAGGAAAAGTACGCTTGCATTGAATGCCCAAAATCCTATCCTATTAGAATCTTTGAAGAATATTCCATATTTTACTATAGAAAATCACACTACTCCAGTTGACCACATTCAAGACATTACAAATGTATGTGCTATCCATGAAATTGCTGAAATGAATGTGGTAGTAAAACTTCTAGCGTCATCACTTAAAGGAAAGGCTCTGTAATGGTTTAGAATTTTAACAATAGGCTCAGTCAGGAATTGGAACGAGTTGTGCACAACCTTATACAATCAATTTGGGGAGAGAGATGATAACTTGTCTCTTGTGGAGTATTTCACTACAATCAAGAGAGCACCTAATGAACAAATAGTGGATTTTAACTTCAAATTCTAGAGAATCTGGGACAAAATTCTAGTTCTCGTGAGACCCACAGCAAAAGGTTCATTTCTTTATTTTCTAAAAGCTCTTAACTCTGATATTTTTGTTATGATATAATCAATGGGGGAATAACCTTCCCCATGGCTTATGCATTGGCCATTGGGGTTGAATTTTTTTTAATTCAAAATGGAAAATTAGCTCCCAGGCCACCTATGCCATTATTCCCTAAATTTCCACAAGGCGCACAACCTTTCATTGCTCTTATTCCCCAAAAAAACCACAAGCCATTGCTTCCACATCACAAACCCCCGCACAACAAAAGGAAGATAAGGAAATGAAATATCTGATTAGAAAATTGAAAAACAAAGTTATATCCCTAGAAAAATAGCAAGCCCCATTCATATAGAAATTATAAAAAATCAAGGGCAATCTTCAAATTGGGGATATCAAACATCAATCGAATCAAATATATTCACAAAACCAACAAAATAATAATTGGCAAGGTCAAAGTTCTCCTCTTCCATTATAAATAATTCCTCCTCCACAAGCACTCCTTGCTCTTATTTCAAGTTGCACATTATTTCTAGCACAAAATAATATGGCGCATGAGACAAAATGGTATTTTCCATGTAATTTTACACATGAACAACTTGGTTGTGAAAGGGCAATGCATCTGAAAGCATACATGATCCAAGGTTCTTCCAGTCAATAAGAACCAATTTTAGAAGTACCAAATGCTGAGAATGAAGGTCAACATGATTTTGCAGATGTCAACCTCATTTTCTTTGGAGTTGAGGACTTTTGTGTAGTCAATCGAATAGTTGGTAACCCTGGTAGACCTCATACGAGTTTTTTTGACAACACACAAAAAAATAAAATAATGTTGGAAGCTTAGGTTGTAACTCCCGTGGATCAAAGCAATGTCGTAGGGAAAGGAAAATACATTGGAGGGATCAAGGAAAACTATGGACTGAAGTAGAAATAAAAGGATGTGAGAAACCACATAATGAAGTAGAAAATGTGTCAAAACAACCTATTTTTCTAATAAAATTACCGTAGAAATGGAGGTTGTTATTCAAATAAAGCCACATGTTTAAACAATGTGATAACAAAAGAAAGAAAGTAGCATGCCGTAGATGCAGAAATCAAGGGGTCTCCCATTAAACATAGTTGAGAAAATGAAGAAGATTAATGTTAATTTCTCAATGTGGGATGTTCTTGTCATTCCATCTCAGCAAGATCTTCTATGTGAAGCCCTTAAGCAACTACCTCTAACAGATCCAGTAATGCAAAAGATTCATATTGCGGTTCATGCATGTCAAGAAAAGGGTGATCAATTAAGTAAAACCATTAAGACCCCTTTCCTTTTATATGTCAGTAATTGTGGGTAAACACTTAGTTCATGATTGCATTATTGATTCAAGGTCTGGTACTTCTGTAATACCCAAGAAAAATGTTGGTATCCGAGGTCTCAAATACATTCCTGTCTCTAAGGGATTTTTACAGCTAGATGGGTCATTTGTGAATGTGTTGGGGGTAATTAAAGACCTTGAGTTGACACTTCATTCCTACCCAATTCTTACCATCACCCATGATATTTCAGTCATTTACCTACCTCTTATGTTTGCCATTTGTCTATCTAGAGATTTCACTACTAAAGTAGGTGGCTATCTATCCTCAAATTGGACTTACAGCGTTTGAAAACCAGATATGGTACCTGATTCATAATACAAGATGATCCCAACTTTTCTTACCATATTGAACCTTATAACCTCACTCCCATCCAATCAAACTGTCTAATTCAAGAATAAATTGAGTAGGGCTTAGTCTCTGATGAATAATCTATTCCTCCTCGCATGCCTGATTTACTATTAGATGAATGGGTGAAGAGGGATCATGAGTTTGATCCTTATAATGAATAACTCAAAACATTTGAAATTGGTCTTGGCACCTATTGTGTTCTATAAAAATAATATGTTATGCCCACGACATTTAGAGAGGATAAGGTGCTAGTCTTTGGCTTATGGTGGATGTATTTTGATGGTTCTAGAAGAATAAATGGAGTTTGGGTGGGTGTTGTTCTTATTTCTAAAAAGGAAGAGAAGTTCTTCTTCTCCCATAGATTGCAATTTACTTGTTCTAATAATATGGTATAATGTGAGGCATTAGTGCATGGTCTGTTGATCGTGGAAAAGAGGGAGATTAAGGAATTACAAGTCTTTGGGGACACTAAATTGGTCATCCACCAAGTTCATGGAAGATGTGCTACAAAGAAGAATCTATTAAAGGCCTACAGATAGAGTTTGGGACTTTCTATAGAGTTTCAATGCTCTCAACCTACAAGTTGTACCGCGGAAGTTGAATAAGGAAACAGATCAAATGACGGCTCTTGGATCTCAATTTTCATCTGTAGAAGACCTGGTTAAAGGTATGATGCAACATATCAAGATGGTTGTTAGGCCATCCATACCTGATAATGAAACCAATTGACAAGTATTTGATAGTGACGAACAAATTGTCTAATTCATACAAAATGAAGCTCAATTTTCTTCAAAGATACAGTTGATTTGCAGAACATCTATAGTGATCAAATTATTTAGCTCAAAACAAATAAATTTCCAAAAGGATTGGCCACTCTAGAACATATTTTCAGTCTAGATGATGAGTTCAAAGGTATAGAAAATATCATGGTAGTAAATCAAGAAGACTATCAGCCTATTGAAATTGCCCCAGGAAAATAAATTTTTCTTGAAAAGGTATGTAATGAACATGAAAAGAAAATTTTTGTTTCCTTATGTCAAAATTTTAGTGATGTGTTCTCATGGGGCTATGAAGATTTAAAATAGTTCAATCAAATTGTAGCCCAACATTCTATTGATCTTGATCCCGATATCAAACCAGTTAGGCAAAAATAAAGGCCGTTAAACCCCAAGATAGACCCCCTCATGAGAAAAGAATTGTCTAAACTCATTGAGGCTAAGATTATTTTTCCCATTAAGTACTCCACTTTGGTGGTGAAATTTGTTCCATTCAGAAAGAAGAATGGTGAAAGAAGGATCTATGTAGACTTCATGGACCTAAACAAGTCTTCTCTTAAGGATCACCATCTTTTTCCTTAAATGGAGAAGATTCTGTAGACATTAGTTGGATCTGAAATATTTTCAATGCTTGATGGATATTCGGGATTCAATCAAATAAAAGTGAAGGAGCACAATCAATACAAGATTGCATTCACCACCAAATGTGGAATGTATGCATATCAAAAAATTCCTTTTGGTTTATTAAATATATGTGCCACCTTCCAAAGAGCAATGGATATTGCCTTCAAAGGATATATTAATCAATTTATCCTTGTATATCTTGATGATATTATTATTTTCTCAAAGCATAACAAAGATATATTAGTCATATTGAGAAGGTATTTAAAATATGTAGGGAGTTTGGGGTATCTCTTAACCCTAAGAAATGTAATTTTGTAGTACCTAGAGGAAATATTTTGGGGCACGTTGTTTCTAAAGAAGCCATTAGTATTGATCTAGAAAGATTCTCTTCCATCCTTGCTCTTTCCTTTTTAGCTCACAAAAAATCTTTACAGTCTTTCCTTGGAAAGGTTAACTTTGTTAGGCACTTTATACCTGGCTTCATGGGGCTAGTAAGGCCACTCACACTTATGCTTAGAAAATATTCTTCTTTCAGATGGACCATGGAGGGGAAGGGAAACTTTGAAAAGATCAAACAAGAAATAGCCCAGGATCCTACATTGATTAATCCAGATTACTCCAAATATTTTATCATATATGTGTATGGAGTTGATTCTTACATTGTCGGGGTTTTAACCTAGCCAAATGATCAAGGCTTGGAGAAACCAATAGCCTTCTTCAACCAAATCTTGAAGGATTGTGAGCTTAAGTAAAACCATATTGAGAATCAAGTGTTTGCCATCATACCACCTTGAAGAAATTTAAAAGCATGATTGCAGATAGTTGTGGAAAGGTTCTGGTATCACATCCCAGCGTCAGAGATTTCACTATGGGAATAGAGATTAGTGAGAAATGAGTTAAATGGGTAACTAAAATCATGGAATATGATGTGACCATTAAGGCCAAAAAATTGGTAATAGGCTATGGTCTCAGCAAATAGCTAGCTAAAGACACGTGGAATGACCTAGAGACTGCTTTATTCCTAGAAGAGGAGATCCATGCGGATCTTGATTAGAATGAAGACATATCCACATATAGCTAGATGAAGATAATGATAACATTCATCTTCTCTGGTATATATCCTCCTAGTCTCAACAAAGTAAAGAGGTGGAATTTAAGGTTAAAGTATTTTCCATATGTGTTGGTTGATGGCATACTATTTAAAAAGAGCATTGATGGTGTGTTTCTCAAATGTATTGAAGGATAATATTTTAATAGGATCCTTGTCAAGTTTCATGATGGTTTATCAGGTGGAAATTTCTCTGCTAGGGCTACAACTATGAAGATCATAAAAGAATGATATTTCTGGCCTACTTTGTTCGCGGATGCTCATGAGTTGGTTAGGAAATGTAAGGAGTGTGCTCTCTTTATCAAAAAGAGAAGATTGACGACATTTCATCTTTATCTAATTCAAACGGATCAGCCATTCACATAATGGGGTCTTGACTTCATTAGGATGATCAATCCTCCATCTAGTGTGGATCAAAAATGGGTTCTCACTGTAACATATTACTTCACTAGGTGGACTGAATCCATGCCATTGAAGGAAGCTACTCAATCAACCATCTTGGAATTTCTTGAAGAAATTGTTACAAGGTTTGGCATACCCCAAACTATTATTTATTATAATGCTAAAGCTTTCTTGAGATCAAAAATATCTGATTGGGCTCTTCAACTTGGGATTTGTCTCAAGAATTCCTCCAATTATTACCCCCAAGGTAATGGATTGGTAGAATCTACTAACAAAAATCTAATCAGAATCATGAAGAGAACTGTTACCAAATCAATGCACCCTCCAAATGGCCAAAATGTGAATAGGATGTTCAGTGTGATTGGGACACATGGGATCACCTCTCAAGTTATGGGACTTGGGCTCAAGGTGAACCTCTAGAGAAGGCTGACTTCCTCTTCCTAAAATTAATGCTTTACTACTCCTAGTGTAATAAAATTACCATCTAATCCTAAGCTAACATCTTCGTGTGTTTTAAGGAAAGGGATTTTACATAAATGAAACTATACTAAGGGTTGTGATGCACCAAATTAAGGGATGTTTAACATTTGGAAGGGTTAATGTGGGAATGATGCTTCATCATTGACCACCTCTACCTATCGTAACTTGAAAGGGTACAAAATACCACAAACCAAGAGTGTACGTTCCTTCATTAAACATGAGCATACATAAGGATAGATCAAATTAGATTCAACACACAATTAATTTATTACGAGGAAACCACACATGCATATGTCAAACATCTATTTCTGCAACTAGGGATAATGATGACATAACTTAACATAGAAGGAAAATAAGGTTTTCACAACTGACATAAAAGATAGTCACATTATTCCTTCATAACATGAAATAGATAACCTGAAATACAGGTAAGATAATCATTCACACTAAGGAATTGTAAATTCACAAAGTAAACATTGATTAACCATTCAACACAATAAATCAGATTTCCAATAGCAAGGTGTAACTGTGAATATAATTAAAAGGTTTCTTAGAAATTTCTGAAGCACTCTTCCAAGCTTGAAGAGTGAATCCTACCAAAAATAATCCCCTATTAACCTGAAGCATTCCACTATTTCTAAGTTCTTAGGCTGAGCCATTACAACTAGGCCCTTAACTAACATTTTGCTAAAAACAGAAATGTCATTAAATTAAGGGAACATGTTCCCATGAAAATAGCTAATTTGTTACAAGGGTTTGACCTAGTCAACCCTAATACTTTGACTGATCCAGAGCTTGGATTTTTCTTTTCATGGCCACTCATCTTTGGCCTAGTTCAGCTACACCTCCTCCTGCAAGCTTTTGTTGTTATCCTTCCCATACATCCATTCGGTGCTTATACTCAATGAAGCGCTTGATAATTCCCTGAATTTCTTCATCTCCAGGCCCACATGTGTAGTGATTCACTGCATATGTCATCTCAATCTCCCTTGTAATCCTAGCTGGCAATCTTCGAAGTTTATTTGTAACTTTCTTTAGTCTCTCTATGAAATTTTGGCACAAGACCAATCGGTCAATAGAGTCACTATTGAAAGTTTTGGTGACCTCATCATCATGCTTCACCAAATCCATGAAATTACCTTTAATATGATCTTCAAGAAGAGCATTGATATTTTCGTTGAATACTTTACAATTGGCAATATCAAACTCTTCTAAGATGTCATTCAGGGAATTTGTGATTTCCACTCATTTCTCCTCTAACTTCTTGATCCAATCCTGCAATACTTGACACCAAAATTCCATGGCATTTTGATATTCAAATAATTTAGAGGCATCATCGATCACCTCTTCCTAAAGAAGCAAGTTGGGATATTCTTCTCTGATCTCACTCCATGTTGCCAAATTTAAATTTAGATTATTATTATCTTCAGAAAAGGCTTCATCTATTTTGGAAATAGTAGTTTTGGTAACCTGTAGATCATTATATATCCCAACTGCTTCCTCAATTAAAGGATTGTCTTCCTGCATAATTCTCTCCATCCATCCACTCACTAATCTCCCTTTTTGGCCTAGCTTCTCTAGCTCGTGATAAGAAATATCATCAATTGTAGATGAAATCGTCATAGCCGTAGTAGTTGAGACTTTAGTAGAAAGAGTGGGTTGGGTTACTTTACACAGTAGTGCAGTGAGCTTCTCGACCTTGTCTTTGAGTTCATCTTTGGTGGCCTTATCTTTGTCATATTTCTACAAAAGAGCCCCAAGAGCAGTGTGCACATCTTGTTTGGATCCTTTATGAGTAGCCTTCCCCAATGAGAATTTTGAGATCCGGTAATCCGCAGCTATAATTGTTTCTTTATTTTTACCCTCAATGGGGGTGACAACTTCTATCACCCGTTCTCCAGATGGGTTAACTATCATACTTGACACAGTTCTTGGTCTCTTGGCCTATCTCTTGGGCATATCCTCCAATATGCTGAGATCTATAACATCTCTCAGAGGCACCTTCTTCTTTTTTTTGGGAGTTTTACTAAACAACCATTCTGGTATTGCTAAAGCTAATGAAGATAAGATAGTAGATTCAATATCTGAGACATTCGATAAGGAAAGAGTACTAGAAACATTGGTTGGTATTTGAGCAGAGGTAGAAATGATGGATGTCGTGGATCTAGGGACAACCATAGGAATTGAAAAAATGATGTTGGGGGTTGTGATTGAAGAAAATGGAAGTGTTAAAGGAAGTGAGGAGGAAATGGGTGACCCAATATTTTCCACAGCTGATAGAACTGGAAGTGATGAGAATACTTGGGCCATAGAAGGGGATGGGAATGAAGAAATGATTGTGGAAGTGGAAGGAACTGATACTGGAAGTGATAATGGAGGAAGAAGAAAATTTGATGGATCTTGGGAGATACTAGGGGAGTCACTGACTTCAACCACTTCTGTCACAAGCATTGTAGGAGATGTAACCTTGGGAGTAGGATCCTTGGAGAGAGATGAACCACCAACAACAAATGAAATTTTCTTTGGGATTGTAGAAGCCTTTTGAGTCAAACTTTTTCCCTTAGTGGGTGTTGGTTGGCTTATTACTGGTAGAGCTCCTGTATTTGTAGGTTGACCTTCCCCTTTGGGTGAGATCCCCATGGTGGCCAACCAATCAAAATTCCTTTTAAGAATGGGTCCCGGCCTCTCCTTTGTATTGCTGCATTATTCCACATTCCAATCCATCCATGGCAATGGTTGATTGGAAACATTATCATTTTTATATGCCACATCCAAAACCTCATCATTATCCTACACCTCCTTTGGGACATTGTCCAAGTCAAACTGTTGAGCCCCGTCAAGAGTCAATCTTTTATAATCTCTTTGTCCCATGATGTATTCATCCTGACAATGAATCCAGATATCTTCTGATTAGGGAAAATGGGCACTGAACTGACCTGTTTCCCAAAACTTACCCCAATAATCAAAATTAGTCCATGGATGAAAGGTTTGCAGGGTTACCTCGGCCATTTCTGCATCATCATTTTTATCCCTATGAATATTTGGGCAAGAATACCTGCTAATCAAAATAGGGAAATGAATTCCCACTTTGTGATGCTTTTTTTGGATTTGATGATAATCCAATAACTGCCAAACCAATTCCAATATAATCCATTTGTGAGTGGGGCACCTTGGAAATTTTCTTTGGGCACCTATGAAACCCAAAATCTGGATATAGGTGAATATAGAAACTAAAAGTAGATTGCTCCCCATTCTCATACTTCTTTAAAAGCTTCATCGTAAATCCTATGATTATATAGTTCTTTGTCAAAACAATAGAGGATGACAACAAAGAAAGTGTCGCTAACTCTGTGAAATACCTACTTCCCTCATCCAAAATGAGTTGGGGATAGAAATCATAAATTTGGGAAGTGTTGCAAACACCTCTGGTATTCAAACCAAAAAAATATCCCATAGCAGCAACAACATACACCAGAAAGGATGTCATTTAGTAATTCTTTATATCTAACACCCTACTAAATTGATAGCAAATAGAGATACTAATATGCTCCCCCCATTGGATAAACTCATCGCTCTTCTTGATGGTAACGATGTACAAAAACATCCATTCCTGGAATTCCTTTATAGAAGGGAGACCTGAAACTTTACTTAGTAACACAATAAGATCACTGACCTCCTGAATAAAATCCAACCGATGCATAATTTTGGGTAATTTGGTGAATCTCTTGGCCAAATAAGTTTTCATCATGATCTTTGAGCATACCTCCTCTTTCTTGTCCCAATGTTTCACTGCTAACTTTGGAAAAATTGTGGCATAATCTTGAACATCAAGAAGTTTGAGCAGATCTTCGAAGAAGTCTGGGTCCAAACAGATTACTACCTTATCATCATTATCTCTGACCGACATGGAGTCTTTGTCAAAGTGTGTTTCTACGGCTAAAACGAACTCTTAGAAATGAATGGATGTGGGAAAACTAGCAGCAAGGGAGAGCAAGGGCTTGCATCCATGATTTCTTGTCTAGAGCCTTTACTCTTTCCCAGAAATCTAGAAAATCAATCTGCCCTAGGTCGGTGTCCCTTATATTCCCTAAGTTGGAAGACAGGTAGGAGTGAGGAGTGACCCCAAGAAATGAGTACTTCATCTTCTCTTTTCCCTTTGAAGTAGAAGCAGACATCAAGCCCTATTCTTCAGAAGCTAAAGTTGGAGAAATTTTGAAAACCCAAAAGAAAAACTTCCGAAGTCTCGAACTGAAACGTTTTGAAAAGAATCACTGAACTAAAAAGTTCTGAAATATTTCCCTGAACTGAATCTCTAAAGCCAAAAGTTTTAAAAAAATTTCCTGAAAAGTTTCTTCAAAAGGATTTTCTCCAAAAGAAAACTCTGAAATAAAAATCTGAAAATTTTCTCCGAAAGGAAATATCTGAATGGAATCTCTGAAGAAGTTCTCCGAAAAGAGAGGGACATGATTTTTTCATAATAATACAAGTTCCCAAACCCTAAAAAATGAGAATTGTTGAGAAGAAGTATGAGAAACTTGAGAGAATCCTTCGAACAAATCTGAATACCTAAAGAAAACCAAAACACAAAACATGGTGAACCAAGGGTTTGACATTTTGAAAAAACATAGAGGGAGCCCAAAAGGAAAAAAAAATGAGAAGGAAACAAACGAGAAGACCTTAAACCAAAAAGAAAATAAAAAAATTACCATACCTTGAAAAATACATCGTAAAGTACAAAAAAATGAATGTTAGAGCAAATGTGTTATGTAAAAATGACAAGTAAAAACTGAGTTTAAATAGAAAACTTGATATTAATGGCAGAAATCTGATCTATATGGAGGTAACTGAAAAATTTATTACGTGGAGGACCTCCAAAAGTCTAAAACTTGAAAGCCTGAAATTTGGAATTTCGGGGTTTCAGACTTTGAAGATTGGGAGACAAAAAAGTGAATTGGCAATGCAAAATTCTTGAAACCCAAAATCCCGAAAGTCTGAAAATTCAGACTTTCAGACTTCAGAAGTTTGAAAGTAAAAAATCCTGAAACAACTCAGAGAATTCCAAAAAATCCGAAACCCTAAAAGTCTGAATTTTTAGACTTTCAGGATTTCGGACTTCGAAATTCTGAAAGGGATTTAAAGAAAAATGGGGCCAAAAGTTCCAAAACCCAAAAGCCTGAAACTCTAATATTTCTAACTTTCGAGGTTTTGAAATTTAGAGAGTTAAAAAAGCAACCCCGAATCCGAGAAATAAAACTCTGAAATATGAAAATCTCTGAAGTCTAAAGATCGAAAATTTCATATTTCGGGCCTTGGAGAAATTCATTGTACAAAGGATTTCTAAAAAATTTGTTTGACATATTTTCTTCAAGGTAGGTTAAATGGTTAACATGAACCATGGACATGAATCAAAGGAAGTGGCATACAAAAGTGAAAAATTCTGTTTGGGTAGACAAGATAACAATGAAGGCAATTAACACTTCTCCCTACAAAATGGTATATGGCAAAGAAGCTAGGATTCCTTTGTCACTTGAATTTCATTCACTTGAATTAGCACAAAAACTAGAATTTGAAGGCACAGATCAAAGATAAATCAAAATGGTGGAACTATTAGAACTTGAAGAAAATAAATATGCCATCATGGCAAGGATGGAGAAACATCAGAATTCAACCAGATAGTGGTTGGATAGAAAAGCTAGGCTTCAGACATTCAAGGTCGGAGATCTAATTTTGAAATGGGATGTGGATATAGATAAACCAGGAAGACAATCTACATTTGATGCTAATGTGGGTGGACCATACATTATTATTTCTTGTAAGGAAACTAATTCTTTTGAGTTGTCTGATATTGATGGGAATGAATTTCAAATCCCAGTAAATTGGATTTATCTCAAACCCTCTCATTAAGAATTTCATGTATCTTGCACATAGTAGATTATATTTCTAATTCCTCCAAGTTGTTTCAACATATTTCCATATTGGTAGTTTAGGTTTCTTTTCCCTAAGTTCTTTTCAAGTGTCTTTTTCTTGGGGATCTTGTTGCAAAGGTTCCATGTTTTTAGAGGATGTTGTTGTAAAATTAAGTCCAAAGTGTAACGATCAGTTTCCATCAAATGAAGGATTCAAATGCAGAGAAACTAAATTGATCAGTTGACTCCATGCCTAATGGATTCCTAAGGCTACTAATCATCCATCTAGCAGGAATATGACCCCTGTGATATGCCAAAAAATGTTGCCCAATTTTGCATCCCTTGCAAAATTTGAGTAACTTGCACAAGTGATATATTTGGTGGATATTCAGAGGAAAATTTGAAGAAATCGCAGAGGATTTGATCATGTCATGGATGGATGAAAATTACTGAAGAGGATCTACATAAAACCACAACAAGAAAATAGTTATGTGGAATGAAGAAAAGCCTTTGTAGGTGGATATTCAAAGCCACACTACTATAAATAGTTTTGCAGGCTAAGAAACTAATGAAAGGTGGGTCGTAGGGAACAAGGAAGAAAATCACATCATTGGGGAAAGCTACAAAAGGTTTTAAAAATCCACATATACCTATGGTTCCATGATATAAAGGAATGATCTGTGGATGTCAAATAGCCATGTAAGACCAATTGGAGAAGCCGCGTAATAAAGTAAAATTATGATTCTTCGTAGAAATTAGAAATCGACCGGCTTTCAATTCACTTATAAAATGTTTGCAGATTCAATAATATTTTTCTATTTTCTATGTGATCAAATCTGATTTCATGAGTCAAATTGTGGAAAATGGGAAAGATTCAAGGAAACTTCTCTAGCATGCAAAAAGTTCATTTCCGAGTGGCATAACCACTAGTATTAAATGCAATATGGGAGCTTGGTTGAAGAAGGTGTGTAACACTAGATAAACATAGTGGCACATTGTTCCCTAAGAAAAATTAATGACGGTGGTTGGGATTGGTTGAGGAATTTAAATTTCCCTCTAATTTCTTCTCTTTCTTCCTTCCACAATTTTTCTATATATTATAGAGCAATGCACATTCTTATGGGTTAGATACACTTAGAATTTGGACATCTTGTAATATAAGGCTTCTCTCTTGTACTGTGTGTATGTCCTAAGGGTCACATGCCATGTATTTTGATTCAGTGAATGCTCACATCTTCCTCTCACGGTTGTAATAGACTGTGCACAATTTCAGGAAATGAAATTTAATCTTGTGGCTTGTTCTTCCCTTGTTCTTATTTTATTACATTCTTTGTCTTTCTTTCATTCACAAGTGTGTTGTATGTTTCATTTTATGAATCCTTGTCTATTGTGTATCATGAAAGAGGATTCTGGGAGTAATTTTCATCTGTGTCTCATATCTAGTCCTCTTCATTATCATTACCTTCCCTTTCATCTTATTTAAATGTATTCATCCCCTTATTTTCTGGTGCTACCATCTTTGTAGATTAGGATTTATGTTTATGCATCTCTTTCTCTCCCTGGTCTCTTGGTTATTTAGAGTAGGATTAGATAGTTGTATTTCAATTTCTAGGAGTATTTTTAGTAGTAGAGGTAAGTTGAGGAAGTCAGCGTTCTCCAGAGGTTTGTCTCAGTTTGAGCCCCACAACTTGGAGACAATCCCATGTTGCCTCAAAATACCGAGTTTTCTATGACCCTGGGCAGGGTGCAATTTTGAGTTCCAACAATTCCTATTATTAGAATAGGAATATGCCCATTATCAAGATTCTTCAAGAAATTGATACAAACATTTTTCTAATTTATCTTTGCATACCCTTGGGCAGATGCCCATTCTCATAGTTTTATTAATCTGATTTAGAAACGACAAATGCCCATTTTCATATAGGATAAATTAACATATTTTTTTAAGACCATGACATATCAAGACTAACATGTAAATTTATTGTTTACCACTATGTATTTATTAATTAAAGGTAATTATTTTAAAACAATACTTGGACCACTTGTAGTAAGGAGAATATACATTAGCCCATTCTCTATACATTCTAACTTTTGGGTTTGGCCATATTTTTTTTCAATTATATTGGACTATTTAAAAATATGGGCATTTTTACATCCTCAAACAAACAAAACATTTATTGTTGGGTAGTTCCCATTTTGCATGGAAGGAGGACCATTACAATGGAAGGAGGACTAGATTAGAAGAAGAATTATAGTGTAAAAAACATTCTGACAGCCTTTATAGACTTAATAAGTGTATCATATTGGTCAGACTATCCCTAGAGGAGCCTAGTGCTACACTGCATACCCTTTAAGGGATATCAAGCCTCTATCTCTACTTCATTTTTAGTCTTTCTCTTGTTGTCTCTCTCTTTTCATGACAAATAACAACAAATATTTCTAAATCTTCTCAATGTGAAGAATAACATCTTGTTTTCCTTTCATTGATAAATGTGTAACTATCTACTTTATCTTCATGTCATGCCCATTCGAGTAGACATATGCCCATTTTTCATTCTTTCATACAAACAAACAAACATTTTTTCATTTTTATCTTGAATACAATTGTATCGTTTAGGCTGGACTATCCTTGTGGAGACATGTTATGCCACCGCCAAGTGTTGTACTACATACCCTCGAGGGGGATCAAGCCTTATGTAGTTCTATAATTTTATTTTAGGAATTGTTATATTAATTTGATTTAGAAATGACAGATGTCCATACTCATATTTTTCCTTATTAACATATTTTGTTAAAGACCATCTCGAGGGGGATTAAGCCTTATGTAGCTCTATTAGTTTTTGGAATGGGCATCATGGCTGCGCAAAGTGTTGTATTACATACCCTTAGGCAGATGACCATTCTCATATTTGTATTTATTTGATTAAGAAATGGTAGATCCTTATTCTCATAGTTGTATTAATTTGATTTAGAAATTTCAGATGCCCATTATCATAGTAATTAGCATATTTTTTTACAGACCATCTCATTATTTTGTTTTTATAAATGATTCCTATTTTTATTTGTGATTCCTATTACTATAATGGGCATATGCCCATTATCAATATTCTATAAGAAATTGATACGAACATGTTTCTAGTTTTATCTTTGCATACCCTTGGGAAATGTCCATTCTCATACTTCTATTAATTTGATTTAGAAATGGAAGATGCCCATTTTCATATAGGAGAAATTAACATATATTCTTTAAGACCATAACATATCAAGAACAACATGCAAATATATTATTTACCATTGTGTATTTATTAATTAAAGGTAATTTTTGAAAAGGAGACTTGGACCACTCGTAATAATGAGAAACATTAGCCCATTCTCTAGACAATCTAAAAATTTTGTTTGACCATAGTTTTTGTCAATTGTATTAGACTATTTATGGGCATTTGTTCATCCTCGAACAAACAAACATTTACTGTTGGGTATTTCCCCATTTTTCATGGATGGAGGGCCATTGCTTGCCATCTCGCCTCCTCTCAATATTCATTCAAATTCATGTTTGAGTCTGGACTATCCCTGGATGAGCCTAGTGTTGCACAACATACCATTAAAGGGATATGAAGCCTCTATCTCTAATTTTTGTTTAGTCTTTCTATTTTGGTCTCTCTCTTTTCATGAAAAATAACAATGAATATTTCTAACTCTTCTCAATGTGAATTATAACATCTGGTTTTCCTTCCATAGAAAAATGGGGGACTATCTACCTTATCTTCATGTCATGCCCATTCAAGTAGATAGATGCCCATTTTTCATTCTTTCATACAAATAAGTAAATATTTTTTCATTTTATCTTGAATACAATTGTATCATTTATGCTGGAATATCCCTTGTGGAGACATGTTATGCCTCTTCCAACTATTGCACTACATATCCTTGAGGGGGATCAAGCCTTATGTAGTTCTATAATTTTGTTTTAGGAATAGTCATATTAATTTGATTTAGAAATGGAAGATGTTCATACTCATATTTTTAGTAATTAGAATATTTTTTAAAGACCAACTCGAGGGGGATCAAGCCTTATCCCCATTCTCATAGTTGTACTAATTTGATTTAGAAATGGTAGATGCCCATTCTCATAATAATTAGCATATTTTGTTAAAGATCATCTCGAGAGGGATCAAGACTTATGTAGCTCTATTATGTTATTTTTAGAAATGGAAGATGCCAATTATCATAGTTGTATTAATTTGATTTAGAAATGGCAGATGCCCATTCACATAGTTGTATTAAATTGATTTAGAAATGGCATGTGCCCATTATCATAATTGTATTGATTTGATTTAGAAATGACAAATGCCCATTCTAATAGTTGTATTAAATTGATTTAGAAATGAAATTTTTCAATTCTCATAGTTGTATTAATTTGATTTAGAAATGGCATGTGCCCATTCTCATAGTTGTATCAATTTGATTTAGAAATGGCAGATGCCCATTCTCATATTGGAGTAATTAGCATATTTTGTTAAAGACCATCTCTATGGACATCCCCATTCTCATAGTTGTATCAATTTGATTTAGAAATGACAAATGCCCATTCTCATAGTTGTATCAATTTGATTTAGAAATGGTAGATTCCCTTTCTCATATTGGAGTAATTAGCATATTTTGTCAAAGACTATCTCTAGGGGACGCACATTCTCATAGTTGTATCAATTTAGTTTAGAACTAGTAGATTTGCATTCTCATATTGGATCAATTAGCATATTTTGTTAAAGACCATCTCGAGGGGGATGCCCATTCTCATATTTGTATCAATTTGATTTAGAAATGACAGATGCCCATTCTCATATAGGAGTAATTAGCATATTTTGTTAAAGACCATCTTGAGGGGGACCAAGCCTTGTTAGGAGAAATTAGTGGAGGAATAATAGAGATCATATATCTATCTTATTATCTTTATTCAGAAGCATGCACGACATTTATAGGGAGGAGAAATAACAACATTCCCCAAAAACAAAGGAGAGGTTACAAACTATACGAGAAAAATGTAATACTACATAATCAACTAAGCCTAATTATATAAAACTACTTGCTACTTAACCTATTCCAACATTCCCCCCTTATTACATTATTCTTGAAAATATAACCCCTAAAAAGTTCAAATTTCAAATTTCTAAGTGATTTGGTGAGAATATCAGCTACTTGTGCTTGTGTAGGACAATGTTGGAGTTGTATGTTATGGTTCAAGACGTGCTCTCAAATGAAATGGAAATTAATTTCAATATGATTTGTTCATTCATGAAAGGTAGGATTCTACATGAGCTTCAACACACTCTGATTATCGCAATAGAGAATAGGTGACTATTTTTCAGGAATTCTCAAGTCATTCAAAATGTGATGTAACCATATCGCTTTGCACACATCTCCTCGTGCGGCGCAATATTCTACCTTTGTGGATGAAATAGAAACAATAGTCTTCTTTTTACTTATCCACAAGATAGGTCCAGATCCAAGATGAAAAATTTATCATGTGGTTGACTTCTTATCATCAATAGATATGGCATGGTCCAAGTCGACGTATCCCTCTAAGAAGAATTGATCATTCTTCTTATATTCCAGACCATAATCAATTATTCCTCAAACATATCTTAATACATGTTTTTCTGCAGTCCAGTGACATTTCTTTAGCTCCTGCATGAACTTGGAAAGATAACTAACAACATAGCATAAATATGGTTTGGTGTATGTCAAATAGATGAGCCCTCCAACAAATTGCCTATAGAGAGTAGCATCTACTTGAGGTGAGTCCTGAAATTTTGAAAGTTGCAAGCATTTTTCCATGGGAGTGGATATAGGTTTACAGTTGGACATATTGTACTTTTCTAGGAGTGTCTTGGCATACTTTATCTGGGAGACAACAAACAATGTTTTTCTGCCATATCTCCAAGCCAAGACAATAATGAGGTAGCCCTAAATCTGTCATGTCAAAGGTTCTTTTGAGATCATTCTTCACAATGTCAACCTAATCTTCTGAACTGCCAGTGATCACAAGATCATTCACATGCACAACAAGAATGAAAATTTATTTACCTACCTTATTTATATATAAATTTGAATCTGAGGGGATACGAGTGAACCCATTCTATAAAAGGTGGTCATCTATATTTATATACCATTCCCTTGGAGCTTGTTTCAGTCCATACAATGATTTGATGAGACGACATACCTTTTTAGGATGCTCTTCATCAACAAATCCTTCAAGGTTGGGTCATGTAAACTTATTATTTTAGATCACCATTTAGGAAAGCACTCTTGACGTCCATCTACTAAATTTTCCATCCTTTTTGTGCTACTAGTTCGTAAACAACTCTGATGGTCTTGATCTTCGCAGTGGATGCAAATGTTTCTTCATAGTCAATTCCCTCTTTCTGAGCATACCCTTTTCTACAAGTCATGCTTTGTGTTTGTCGATGGATCCATCTGCCTTATATTTTTTCTTGGAAACCCATTTTCAGCTAATTGGTTTCTTTCCTGTAGGCAGATCGACAAGTTCCCATGTCTGATTTTGCATGAGTGAGTCATATTCTGCATCCATGGCTTCTTTCCATTGAGGTTGACTGAGTGCTTCACGAACATTATCAAGCTTGGAGTTATTAATCAGTGAACTCATGAGTGTAAAATTTA